>JANIJG010000307.1:44190-57215 GCA_024611175.1 Megaceryle torquata | reverse complement strand
GTGACAAAACCCCCCGTGTCCCCAACCCCCCCAACCCTTCTAAACGTACAAAGACCTTTAATTAGCTTCTTCAGACTCTGTAAGGAGAGAGCCAGCCGGTCTCTCTGCTCTGTCAGCATCCATATGTGCTGCAGACATGAGTGTCTTTACCTGGAGAAGTGTAAGGGAGGGAACGTGGAATACAGGCTGGGTCTGCCTGTGTGTACAGGGGGTTGGGGTGTATGTGCCTGTCAAACAGACGGTGTTTTGTATCCTCGGGGTTCGTGTCTGAAAACAAGGCTTGGCAGTGCAGAGTAAACCTGGAGCTGTCCTTAGCGCCGTGAGAGAGATGGGCAAGTCGGGATTTTAAGCACAGCTCTCCAGCTGAGCCGTGTGGTGCTTGGGATCTGTTTACTTAGACAAGGCTCTGGTTCCGCCGCCGATAGATGCAGATTCACACCGGTCCTACGAGCTCCTTCCTACCCCCTGTTCCCACTATGGAAGTCCCTGCCATAAGCCCGGCCCTCCCCTTGGTGCCAGCAAGCACTGGGGAGGCTCCCCAGAGGACCGAGCCGGGTTAGAACTAACCCAGTGGAAAAAAGAAATGATGGATTGAATCAGATCCCTTCCCACGTCGCTGCACTGCGCGGTCACCGCGGGTCTGGTGGTGCTGGCAAGGGAGGGGCTGTGGCAGTGGGAGTGGGCAGGCTGGTGGGACCCTGGTTCTTCTCTTCAGCAGCAGTGTGTGGCTTCACTTGGGACTCAAGGATGCGCAGAGGGTGCTTCTGTGGCAGAGCTGGGCTGGGGCCCCAGTATGGCACAAGTATCCATTTATCTGTGTGCATAAGTTTGGGGTTGGAAGGGGAGGAGAGAGGGGCAGTAGGGTCTGGTTGGTTGGTGTGGAAACACAAGCTTAGAGTCTGCCTGGGGTTTAGCAGTCGCCTCTTCTCCCCACCCCCAGAAGGGTGTTGCCTCCCCTGTCATCCAGCCGAGGGAATGTTGTTGGGTTCAGTGGTGCTTTCCAAACATCTCAAGGGAATTTTTGCCACCCCCTCAAATCCTCAGGATCTAGTCCCTAGAGTCTCTTTAGCCCTGCTGTAAGCAGCACAGTAGGGATGGCACCTTCTGCAGGACCAACATCCTCATCAGATGGAGAATTCAGAACTGGAGGGAGTTTCCTCAGGGCAAGATGCCTGCTTGCCTGAGCTGTCCACTCCTTTCTACCCGATCCTCTAGTCCCAAGCAAAATAAAGTGACTGGTTGTTTTCCCCAGTCACAGAAGAGCCTTGCCTCCAAAAAGCCCAGTGAAATACATCCCCTTGGTTTTTTTCTGCAAGAGAAGAGGGAGCTCTTGTCCCCAGGGCTGCCAGTAACATCAATCACCGAGATGATGCTTAGTGGGGAAAAAAAAATCTAATAAAAAGGATTTTTTTTTTGAGTGATTCAGTGCAGGACAGAGGAGTGTACTGTATCAATTCTCCTCTGCCTGTCGGCTTCTCTGTCTATCTGGGATGCTCTCTTTGATCCTTTGTGCGAGCTTATTGTGAAAGGAGAACTTCCAAGAGCGAGCTGGCACCGCTCCTCTCCGTCCCACGCGTGGGGAGGTCACAGAGGCAGGATTAGACACGTTCCCTGGAGGAGCAGGCGGAGTTGAAATAATTTATTTAATTTTTTTCCTAGCCCTTGACATTCCTTTAGCTTTGAGGCACTGTTGTAGTTCTCTTAAAAAAAAAAAAGGAGGGAATGAAATAAAGGAGGGAATGAAAAAAAGGAGGGAATGAAAAAAAGGAGGGAATGAAAAAAAGGAGGGAATGAAAAATCCATCTCTGCCTGAGACACCCAGTGCTTCTGTGCCTGTGAAAATGGATCCCCACCGAGCTGGTTTATTCATAAAATAATGTGCTCCAGGGCTGGATTTTCAGACTTGGGAGACTGACATCAAATACCTAAAATCTAGATAATTAACAAAATAGCTGCTTAAATAGGGATTTGGATCCCTAACTTCCTCCCACCTCTCCTTCTCCTCCCCCCAGAATAATGAAAGTTTTGAACTAATTTTTGCTGTTATTTACTATTATTATCTTGAGGACTGTGTCACATTGTCCTCACCGGTGGCAGCAGTACCCACCTTACAAAGGCCAGGTAAAGTAGCTACCGAGAGGCAAAAAAAACTTGCAAGGACCAACTTAAACTTTCACAGTGTCCTTCATTCACGTTAGGAAAGAAATCAACAGATGCATTTTGAATATTTATTATTAGAATATTTCTTTAGTAAAAAGTTTTATTGACACTTTAAGTTTTTATTAGTCTTCAAATCTCACGGAGCAAGTCTAGATCGACTCGCAGTTGCCAGTTACAATTTTATTGTTGTTATTAATCTTAGAATATGGAATTGGTTTGTTTGCTGCTTTGTTTCAAAGACCCTATCTTTTAATTCTCCCCTTCCATAAATTTCGAAATGCCAGCAGAGAAAACATTTGCACCATGAAATACCTACCTTCCAAACGGCCAGAAACCAGATACCGAGTGAACGGAGCCTAAAAGAAGTTATTAGAAAGCCCCTAAGCCCTCAGGATTTTTCAGGCAGTATCTTGACTGATGGACAAGGGCTGGGGACCTGGTGTATGATTCTGTGCTTTTATGCTTGATCCTACTGCTTAGAAACAAACCCAACCCCACCAAGCAGTTCTGACGTAATCTGGTCTGTGTCTCTAGGTACTTGTCTCTTACCTCCGAGATAGCTGAGTGTCTGTTTGCTCCTCAGGATCTGCCCACCGGGTGGTAATTGCCCTGTCGAGTCCGAGGAACATGCTTTCGAGCTATATCCTCCTCCAATTTTAAATCCCCAGCAGAGGAAGGAGCTGAAATCGATGAGAAACAATTTGTTGTTCCTGCAGTGAAGCTCTGACAAGTCATATGCTTGGGCAGATGCCTGGTGCCAGCTCTGCTAAGTCTGTAGTTGAAGGCTGCAGAAGAAATTACATAGTCTGTCATTGTCAGCATTATCAAAAGCAGACACAAAACAAAACACGTTTGTGGATGTTAGATAGAGGATTCTTTGGAGCGGGGAAGCAGCTAGATAAAGCTGGATCCTACAGCAGAAGAGCCAACATTAGACATCATTACTGAGATTAGTACTATCTCATCTGTAAGGTGTTAGAGCTGCCAGAGAGCCATCAGCTCTGGGGTCCCAGGTACAAAATCTGAAGAATTGATTAGAGTGGGGGGAGGAAAATGATATCCAAACAGAATCTGCTGCAGCAGCCTGAAGAATGGCCCGTGGGAATGAGTTGTGTGCAGAGATGTGTGCGTGATGTCTACAGCAGAAGCAGAGTTGTTTGCTCTGGAAACCTGTGCGCGTCCTGTCGACCCCCGGGTCCTGCATCTCTTGGTAATAGGCTGAATTCCCAGGCAAGGCTGAGTCCTCCTTTTGAAGCCTGGGCTTTTCCTTGCCCAGGAGTCAGTGTGACCCTTGGGATGCCCAGGGTGTGCAGATCCACCTGAAACAGCTCAGGCAGCTGCCAGCGAGAACAGCCCAGGCAGGGAGAGCGAGGCACCAAGGGGCTCAATACAGAGACCTCTTTGGTAAGCAAAGAAGCTGGGAGACAGAGGTGTCGTAATTCATCTCACCACGCTTCTGCTGTCCGCAGTCAAGTGTCCACGCCAAAGCCTAGATTCCCTTCACAACCACTGGAGAGCAAAGCTGGTGAGCCCCAGGTTGCTCAGCCATAACCACACAGCTAAATTGGGTGAGGTGAGCCAGGCCTGCGAGCGCTGGCTGCTCCAGCTCCAGCAGCAGAAGCGTGCTATGTATTTGTCCGTGTGTGTTTTAAATCCCATGGCAAGGCACCAAGAATTCTTTACTGGTGGAAATGAGATGTAAAGTGACACAAAGTCTATAAAAAGTGATTAAACCCAAACTTCAGAAGCATCCTCTGCATGTGTCTCCACGCAGTGCTGTCTGGGCTGAAGTCTGTCCTGCTGTTCTTGGTACCTGTGTCTGTGGAAGGTAGCCAGGATGTGCTTCCTGTGCCTCCAGTTCTGCATGCTGGGGAAAATGCAGAAGTGGAAGGGAAATTGGAATTTTCAATAGAAATTTAACCTCTTGAAAAGGGAGATTCATCTGACAAATGTTGGTGCTTGTAGTGCAGTTGAAAACCTGGAAACTGCTCCGAGCTCAGGCTGTAGAGCCTTGTTGGGAACGTGTGATTCCTCCTTGTAGCCATCTCCCTTCTGACACCTGCAGTGGTGGGTGATGGGTGGCTTGCTCCACTGTGGCCAGGAGTCAGTGAGACACGAACAGAGTCATTGAGCTGGTTGAGTTGTCTGGTGATGTGGCTGTATTTGTATAAATAAAAAGGAGTGAGTTTGCTTTTCTGTTGTGCCTAGAGCCTGTGACCTGTAAAGATCTGCAGCAGTCTCAAGAGAGGGGTGTCACTGAATCTAAGTGTAGAGGTCTGGTTCAGTCTGCACCAATTGTCTGGACTTACCTGGAGGCTGAAAGAACCGGGCACGTCTTCTTTCTTCTCCCGGGGTCGGTATCGAAATGCATGAAGTAAATCACACTTTAGAGCTGCCTGTCTCTTCAAGAGACTACAGATAATTAGTTCAGAAGGGAGCATTTACATTTTTGGACCGCTACACCAATGAGTGAAGGATCCCACTTGAACTGGCTGCAAGAAAATTCCCTAATCTTCTTTTCCTAAGTATTTGACAGTTTTTTTCCCTAAGATACGTGAATAAATGCGTAAAATGTATCATACATTTTTAACACAGATGGGTTAACATATTCTTGGAACCTGGCTCTGTAACCATGGGCCCGCAATGAAATGAAATGTAAGGGACAATGATGGACAGTCATTTATCATGCTAAAAAATGGAAGTGACACATCTCAGTCCACCTGGCCAAAGCACCATTTCACAAGGGAAGTCAAATAATCGTGCGCTGGGATGATGTTAAAAAATAAACCAAAGGCTTCCAGCTTCCACAGCAGAGTGTTTTCCTTTCTCTTAATGGTTGATTCTGGAACATCTTTAGTACCATTTTACATCTGGCTCCTCCTGTTCTCAGTGGGGATAACAACAAACGTTAGAAGAACGGCCTTTTGGGCGCGTTTTCCTTGGCTTTGTATTTCTCCCCCAGGCCCTGAGCAAAAGGGCCCCGGGACTCCTCTCTCCCAGCAGGGACGGAGGCAGGACAGAGACCAGCACCGAGCACGGAGCGGCGGGAGGAGGAGTGGTGCTTGGTGAGCTATCGCACCTCTTGCCGGTCTCCTTGCCAATAAGCTGCACAAAGAGCGTTCAACAGCCTCGTTATTACTGTCAATTCTGTTCTTTCCCTCGTCGTTTCTGGACCACTGCGAGGCTAAAATATTAACCAGGACATTGATGAATTTGAAGCTGAATTCTTTTAATTCATTCCTGGCTGAGTTCCTGCTTGCATCCATAACTCCACTCTGGTTAATTCAGAGAATTTATGGCTTTACACCCGTCAGGGTCTTTGAAAAATCTTTTTTGGTTTCCCATTAATTGGACATTTTTCCCCTTTTTGGGGCCCATTTCCCAAAAAAGAATTTTTTTTTTTTTTTTTTTTTTTTTTTAATAGGGAAAAAAAATTAAAATAAGTAGAACAAAAGATAAGAGGCCTCGTTGTCTTCTTCCAGTAACAGCGGTGGGTCAGCCACGGAAATCTCCTGCAAAGACAAGGTGACTAAGACAGTTCAACACACTCCTCCCAGCACCTGGACACGTGGCTGTGTGTCACTCGGGGAACATTTTTAGAATCATCTACACTCCTTGTGAGAGCTTGATCTGAAACAGCCTTGGTTCTTTTAATCTCATCTTCCTCCCCTCTCATCTATCAGTGGATTTGGCCTGCAGCTCCATGTCAGCGGCTGTGGAAAGAACCTGCTGTTCTCTCTTCCCTCTGTTGAATATGACTACATCTGGGTTTAATTTACCACTTAGCAT
The DNA here is from genome assembly GCA_024611175.1 of Megaceryle torquata. Classification (NCBI taxonomy): domain Eukaryota; kingdom Metazoa; phylum Chordata; class Aves; order Coraciiformes; family Cerylidae; genus Megaceryle; species Megaceryle torquata. The sequence goes on along the minus strand of JANIJG010000307.1, from coordinate 51,266 downwards.
CTGTCTGTCTATCCATCGATCCACCCAGTTCTCTTGTTTTGCATATCTATTTACATTTAGACACTTGTCTACAATCCGAGCATCTCTCTGCTACGGGCAGGAGCAATAAACTGAGCAGAGGAGACAGCAGTGCCAGCCGAGTGTGCTGCCAGCCCTTTTAGTTCAGGATGGGACAAATTCAGGCTGAAAGGCTGAGACACGAGAGGTAACTATGGACAGTGTGGGCAGTGGTGAAATAGCTGGAGTGACTTTGACAACGGGAGCTGGTTTTCAAAGAAAACTTTAAGCAGAAATGAGCTGGGCTGTGGACCAGCACTCGCTGTGATAAGCAGCTGCCTCCTCTCTGAGCAGGGAGGTAAGTGTCCCACAGAAAGGTCCCCTGGGTCTGGTGTCACAGGACAGATATTTAGCCAGAGTCTGCAGTCAAAAAAAAAAAACCAAACCAAAAAATGAAGGAGCATCTCCCATTCAAGGGCCACCTTTGTGGCAACACCGTGAGTTGTCACTAGAAATATTTAATTTTACTCTGGAAGGATGTACTTTTTTTTTCACTGGATACATATCTGGGCTGAGGTTTGGCTTGTGGCAGCAAAGGATGGGAGGAAGAAAAGTACCGAAACTGTATATGGGAAGCAGACACCTTGTGTCTTTAAACACTTCCAAACAAGTGTTTAAGACACACTCAAAAATGTGTTTGAGACACACTCAAAAAATGTTTTTGAGACACACTCAAAAATAACTTAGGAAAAAAATAGAACTGCTTTAAAAAGAGAATTTAATGTCCTAGTCCCCAGATGCGTATCCTTCCTTCGGTGAATCTGAAGCCATCAGAAATCCCTGTTCCTGATGAACAGCTCCAGGGGCTGCTCATCTTCCCGTACCACGTAGAAAACCCCCCAAATTCCCTACCGGTCTTTTCCAGCCTCCTCCCTTGACCTCACTTCTCCAAAGGACACTTGTTCTCTTATCTCTGGCCTCTTGACTGAAGCCTCCTGCAGAGGACACTGGCTGTTGGCACCAGTTACTGGTGTAATGTGCTTACTGGACCCATACAGACTGAATTTAGCCAAAAATGCCTTTCACCAGAGCACCCCCCCCCATCCCGAGTACTCCGCTTCCCGGGCGGGAAGCTGCGAGCCGCTGCCGCACACCGTGCCAGCAAAGAGAGCTCTCTGCGTCGCGCCGGGAGATTGATCGCTGCACGGGTGCGTTAGCTCCGCTGCATCTGATGGAGACAAAGAAAGCAACAGAAAGGATAGAAAGACAAATACAATCAGCTTGTCTGTCAAGCTCCCTTCCCGGAAAGCTGCCTCCCCCCACCCCGCCTCGCAGCCGTGGGAAGGGAGGTGGGTAAGAGCTGGCTGCCAGCAAAAGTTTCTTTCAAGAGATTTCAGATTGCTCATGATTATTGATTGGGTCATCCAAATGAAAAAGTGTGGTTTGAGTTCTGTCAGAACAGAACGGTTCTTTGCTTCGGCTTTTGTTTGTTTGTTTGTCCTCCTCTGGTGACTCTCATGAAGATGTAAAAAAATGGGGAGTTTAGTGGATAGACAAGAGAGACATTTTTAGTTCATTAAGAAGTTTCAAATGGAAGTCCTAGTGATTTGGAGGGAAAAGAGAGGCAAAATTTCACTTCCTTCAGAGTGAGTTGTTGAAATGTCAGTCTTTTCCTCCTGGCTGCTTCTGATTCTGTGAGCTGGTGGGAGCAATCTCTTTTGTCTACGCGGAAGAATGGCATTGGACAAAGCAAAGCCCGTGGCTCTAATTAGTGCTTCTGTCAGGGGAAAAATCAACACAATAGTGACGCCTGGTTGGACACACTCCCCACATCATTTCTGCTCAAAGCTGCTGCTGGTGTCTCGCTGGAGCACAGGGGTGTACGAGGGCCGTGCGGACGTGAGCTCCGCTTTCCTTTCTGCCTTTAAGCACTCTCAGCGTCTCTGCTCCCTCCCAGTTCTGTAATAGGTAACCTGAATTCTGTGCTGGAAACCTTCAAGGGAAGTAGCAGTTATGTATCATGATAGCACAAGTTGAAGTGATCATTAAACAGCAGGAGTTAGTATTTGAAATCTATATCTTCACTAACCAGGCCATTCTGTTTCACCCCAGGTGAAATCCACCCCTGAGAAGAACAAGGCCAAAGCATAATTGAAGCTCCACTAAACCCTTGAAAAATAACTTCACCAATTCTGAGCACATAATTTTTTATTTTATTTTATTTTATTTTTTACACGCAACATAAAACCCTAACAAATTGTAGCAGGGATCTCATCAGTATCAATCTCCTCCAATATTAAAAGCTGTGTTGTGGGTCTCTGCTGAGAGGAAGCTCAGAAATGTATTGTGAACAGAACACAAATAGAAGAGTGAGTAAATAGTGAAGTGTTAAAACAGGAAGCCTTGATTTCATAGCTGACAGGCACCTTGAGATAGGAGACCAGTAACATTGTCCCTGTTTTAGAGATGAGAAAGAGCAAAGCAGCGGGGCTTTCCTGAAGTCCCAGGGAAAGGCAGGGGCTGAGCTGACTGTTGAATCCCCACCCGGTGTTGCCTGCACGGAGCATCCACATCTCGTCCAAATCCTGAACAGTCCAGGTCAGGATCTAATGATTCTGACAAGTACATTGAAAACATATCAGAGGAGAAGATCTTACTGGCAGGTCTCTGTGTATCCAATTGTCAGAGAGAAAGGGGCAAAGGAGGATCAGGAGCATCTCTCCATTGTCTCCTCCTCTCCTGTAGTCAGGGAGATCTCCAGTGGCTTAGAAAAGCGTTTGCTGGCTACTCCATCTCGTTTGGAAAGGGAAGGACGGTCAGGACAATGGATTAATACATATGAATATATCAAAGTAATCTGTCTGCCTGGAGGACAGGAGCCAGAGGCGTATGTAAGTCTCTGAAAACACTGTGACAGACATACAGCCCCAACGTTGGGACTTCGACAGTCTCAGATCGTATTAGTCCAGGAGTTGCTGGCATGGAAGAAGTGTGGGAGGCTGTAGATGCTTTGCCAGCTGACTTCACTCGCTGTCTGTAGCCAGAGCCAGCCTCCCTGGACAGGGTTTAGAGTGGGAACCTATTTCAGGTGCTCGGAATCTTCGTCTCAGGGAGCCAGGCTCTCGTGAGTGACTCTGGAGGATCGGGGAAAACGAACGGCTCTCCTTAGCCGTGGCAGATGGTGTGAGAGGAGCAGCTCTCCAGGAGACCAAGGTGATTGTTTCCTGGGCAAGGGCTTTGTGCTGGTGTAGACTTGGCAGGCTGAGAAACCTGAATTTGTCCTAGGCTAGAGTTTCTTTCTCTGCCTGTGAGCAGTAGAAGGGACTGACTGGTCACAGAGCGGTGTCTTTCACCCCTTGATTTCTTTCTTCTCAGGTAGTGCTCTGATATTATTTAAGCAACCTAAGGTTAGAAAGACCAATCTTTGAAGTCACAAAAATGAATTTCTCCCTCTCTCAGGCTAATTTTAGACTCCAGTTATGATCAAGAAAAGATCTCGAAAGAAAAATAACAATCAAAATTCCCTCTAGATATCTAGAGAAGATAGAGGATGATTGGCAGCTGAAATGGTCTTGGCTTAATTGGGAAGAAACACCAGTTTATCTTGATTTGCCTCGTGTGAGGACTCGGGGATAAGAATGAAAAAAATACTTGCAAAAAGCAAGAAACTTTATTTCTTCTTCAAGATCTAATAATTCTGACAAGTACATTGCAAACATATCAGAGGAGAAGATCTTACTGTCCCCAGATGGAACGAGAGTGAAATTAGCAAATGGCACATTAACATATTTCTGATTATATTCCAGCCTTCCTGCAAAAGGAAATGTTATGGGGAATTAATTAAATAATTTGGGTCGTTTATAAGATCCATAATTTCTGCCTGGGTGTTCAAGACAATGTCTCTACAACCGAGACAGAATCCTTTTGGAACAGTGTGGACACCTTCACCTTTCTGGTTTGTCTGAGCCTCTGCTCCAGCCTTGTTATTTTCCGACGTCTTTTAGACTCATGTGGTGGGATCTCTGGAGAAAGACTTCACAGGAATTAGGTGAGAAGTGGTTTTCACAGCCTGGCAAAGTTACACCTCCTACCCCAAGGAACAGTTAACGCCTTAAACAAAGCGATGGAAGAACAATGACAGGGAGGCACCTGATCTCTTGATGGTTTAGGGCACTCCGTGGGAAATGGCAACGTGCATCTTCAACTTGCTGCTCTAAAGAGTGGACTGGGGAACGGTTTCAACGCAGGAGCCTGCAAGTGCCAAAAGGCTTTTAGCCAAAGAGCTCCTCGGAGTTGAGAGAGACCCGAGGCTGCCGAAAGCATAAAAGCAGAAAGCTGAAAGGACACCAGAGGTGCTGTCTGGATGCCCTGCTCAGGGGATCGACTTCTCACACCGTCCCGGAGAGCTGCATCCCACCCCTGTCTACAAACCTCAAATCATCAGGGGATTTTGAAGAACAGATTCACACACATCTGCCAGGGACAATCTCATCCTCAGCGCGAACAGACTGAAGTTTTTTATCTGTGCAAGGCTGTGTCTTTTTTTTGACTTTGAACCAAGAAATCCACATGGTGCTTGAGAAACTTTCTCCTAAGAAAAAATGCTGGGGAAAATTCAGGTTTGCCATAATAGCTTCTCTAAAAGATCTGTTTTAAAGGAGTATCAAAAGTCCTGAAGGGATTCTGGTAGTTACAATGCTCATCATTCACGTAACAGAAGTTGCCATTTGCTTCTGTTGCTCTGAATTCCACAAGTATTTATTGAATAGGAGCTGGGAAGTACAGCAAGATGGAGTCAGTAAAGATCATTACCCCTGTAGCATTCTGGAAACTTAGGTCAGGTTTCCAAAGTGTTAAAGGGTAGATTATGCTTTATCAGAGAATCAGAGAATGTTTGAGGCTGGAAGGGACCTCTACAGGTGATCTGGTCCAACCTCCCTACGCAAGTAGGGACACCTCTACCTAGGGCAGGCTGCTCAGAGCCTCAGCAAGCCTGGCCTTGAATGTCTCCAGGGATGGGACCATTCCAGTGGTCTATCACCTTCATATTAAAGAACTTTTTTCTAATATCCAGTCTAAACCTGTCCTTTCCCAACCATTGCTCCATCCTTTTCTAAAAGGATCCTATCTCGAGGGCTGTATGATCCCGTAGCAATCATACTGCATCCTAGCAGTATGAATAGCTTCTTCCCAAAGAGCTGTGGACAAAACCTCACAGCAAAGGGAATTCAGATAGGGGGTTTGCTTGCACAGGGACTGGAATCGTCTCCAAAGTAAGTGTTGCAATATCCTCCTTTTGGATTACCGTTGAAATTTGTCTTGGGGAGGGGGGAACAAACCAAAACTCCTGCTTCCCAGCAAGCCAGGCCAGACGTGTTGCTCTTGGACAAGCTGCTTGGAAAAGAGACAAGCTCTTTGTGCTGCCATGGCCCTGGAAGGTAATAATGGACCTCACAAGGCTCAGATGTATCTTTTGAAGCCATTTACTTCCACTCCAATCCAGAGGTATTCTGACAGTCACTGCTAAAACCATCTATTGTTCCCCCCAGGTCTACCCAAATCACTCTTTTTCCAGTGACTGCTCCTGGCCATACCCAATATTATTATTTTTCAAGGCTTTTTGCAGTGCTGAACCTCCAGATGAGTGGAATGGAGACTGCTATTCCATGTGCTGGGTTTGATATGTCACAGAAAATAACCTTTCTCTTAGGCACCTTGCGGTGTGGTATTCTCATTAGCCCTGTTACAGAGAGAGAGACAAAGTCCTAACAGAATTAAATCACACATTTCTAAAAGTCAGGCTGATTAACCTACCTGGAACAAACTAACAAGGTAGATGGAGTTAGTGTGCCCTGAAGTTTCTCAATTAGAACTTTGTGCACTGAAAATAAAAATGCATCGCAATTATCGCTTTTCAAAGTAAAAAGGTCATTTTTCTCTTTTGTGAGAGAGAAAAGTAAAAAAGGAAATAATAATAAAAAAATGACAGTCTTCTCAAAACAAAATTCAGGTTTTCCATTCAGAAGGGTTTTCTGCTCAGGCATGATTGTTGCATAAATAGGCAAAAGCTTTCAGAATGTTCACAAGTGAAATGAAGCTCTTCAAAATGACTGCTATAAAATATTTAGTTTAAGCCTGACTCATATTAGTGTATTTGAGAGAGATATTTTAGTTTCCTCTCTTAATCTGTGAATTCTTCATTTTTCCTTTTTGTTTTGAAGAACAAGTTTTCTCTTCTTTTAATCTTAATTTCTTTTTTTTTTTCCATTAAAAAAAAATCGTATCTTATTTTTAAGTGGGACCTTCCTCATCTTAATGATTTTTTTGAATGAGTACTAGAAGAAATGCTTTAGTGTTTGGCTTCATGGGATCGGGCTCTGTCCTGGAGTCACTACCTGCGTTCAGAGTCTGAGTGGAGCAGAAGTTCCTGCCAGACCTTACAGATCTAGAAATGTGTGAAGAATCAAGCAGTGGCAGTTGGGAGAGCCAGCAAGGGTTAACTTGTCCTATGGACTTGAGCTACTCAGTTTAAAATTCATTTTATCAATTGCTCTGTGGAGTAAATTCACTTAATCATTCTAATTACTTATTGATTGGCTGCTGGTGCACTGGGATGTCAACGTCCCGCTGTCATCGCAGGCTCACTGCAGCATCCATCTGGACTGGACTGGGCTCCTTCTGTCTTCCTCATCTCCGGGCTGGAGAGCTGACACTGGCTTGTCAGCTGCTCTGCAGCAGATCTTCCTCAGGTTCCTCCTACCAGGGCTAAGGAGGTAGCTCCCAGTTCCCATTTTCTCTTCCTAAAAAGGAAACTCCCCTCCAGGAGCCAGTACCTGTGAGGTTTGGGACTCTCACTGACAAGAGACAGGTGGAGGTGGCAAAGCCCCTGCCTGTCTTTCTTCTCTGCAGAGCTGCTTGACAAGTTGGGTCCCAAGTGGGTGTAGTTTCATAGAGTCACAGAACTGTCGGGGTTGGAAGGGACCTTAAAGACCATCCAGTCCCAACCCCCTGCCATGGGCAGGGGCACCTCCCACTAGAGCAGGTTGCTCAGAGCCCCATCCAGCCTGGCCTTAAAAACT
>JANIJG010000307.1:0-11397 GCA_024611175.1 Megaceryle torquata | reverse complement strand
CATCAGCTCCCCTCTCAGGCTTCTCTTCTCCAGCCTCAACAGCCCCAGGTCCCTCAGCCTTTCCTCACCAGAGATGTTCCAGTCCCTTCAGCATCTTTGTAGCCACTGTTACACTCCCTCCGGTATTTCCCTGTCCTTCTTGAACTGGGGAGCCCAGAACTGGACCGAGTACTCCAGATGTGGTCTCCCTAGTGCAGCGTAGATGGGGAGAAGAACCTCCCTTGACCTGTTGGCCACACTCTTCTTTATGCTCCCCATGATACCATTGGCCTTCCACAGAGTGGTTGAACTACCATCTAAATGGGACCTGGGTAATAGCCCAAGCCATGATCTATGACACCTTCATCAGTAGGATCTTGGTTTGGGTGACATTTCTCAACGCCAAATGTGCTGCCTGTGCAGAAATGATTCAACTAAGATGTTGCAGCATGCACAGGACTGTGCATTTATCTCCTGAAACAGCCAGCAAAGAACCATCATAACTCACAAAACTCATGGTTTTCAGCAATAGAAAGAACGACTTTGCAACAAGAAAGGGATAAAGGAATATCAGTCAGAAATTACTGGAGAAATGTGTCTCCTTAAAGGAGTTGACAATAATATGGGTTTGATTATTTCTGAAGGAGCTTAACTGGCCTTTATATCCAGATTCCATTCAAAATGGATAATTTTCCATTTAAAAACATATTTTTCCCCACAATGTGCAGGAAATGAAACTAGATGACTTTGTATCCTTAAAGAATGTATTATCCAGATTATCTCTGGGGAGATTTAAAGAAGGAAACCAATCTCTTTGCAGCAGCAGAATTTCAAAGCCTGCTAATTTTTAGACAATTTAATTCTTCTGATGTAGCATCGTTGTTTGGTCCTTGCTTCATCTCAGGTGCTTCTGAAAGGCACTGGAAAATAATAATAATCATGTTCCCTTCTAGACACATAAATCAGACTCTCTTCAGCAACATAATTTTAGCTTACAAACATTAAAGTTGAGGGAGAATTTCACATCTCTTGGTTTAGCCGTTGCCATGAAGATCTCCCTCAAGTGATGTCTCAGCCACCGCTAAGCTTTGCAGCCTGTTCCTCCACCCGGTGTCTTCTGGGCTTCACTTTGGGCCAGAGCACTTCTGGGAGCAAACTGATTCTAAAATACAACAAGAGGGAGGATTTCTCAGCAGGGCAAAATAAACAAACCCTTCTCTGTCTCATCTGGAATCCCTCGGGGTAGTGGAGACTACGGAGGAGAGCTCTGCAGGTTTATGTCCTCTGCTTACAAAGCAGGTCAGGTGAGGACAAGGCCAGATTCTTGCCTCTGTCCAGTCTGTGTCGATGCAGTGCTTCTCCTGACGTGGAGTTCAACCTTCAGCGGGGTCATTCTCCAACTCCTACAGGAAAGGCTAATTAGCAGAGAGAATCTAATTAAAAACAATGGAAGTCAGAAGGATCACAAGTGTTCCCATGAAATATGTGGTCCTATTTTTGTGGGCTTCATTTGGTATTTGTATCTCCATCTGGTGACATAGAAATATTTACCTCTTCTATCCCTGGTCACTTTAGAGCCTGTGGGAGCCTCCTGTGCCCATTCTGCTGGTATCCTAGTGACAGGAATATGGACACCTTGTTTAGTCCAGGCATCTCTCCGTCACGCTGAGGGTGGAAAGCCACTGGTACAGAACATGGGAGTGTCCTTTGTAGAGGGGAGTTGCTCAGTTTGGAGTTTTTGGACTCGGGGGGTTACTGATCTCCATCACATCTCACACACACAGGCCCAGGGTGAATCCAGTTTCTCCTCATGCTGTAAATTCCGACTAATCCTGTGAAAACAGATGAGATTTTAAGAGTCTGGGTGATTTGAAGAAGATTGGCTCCAGTGGAGATGCCTGCATGCCTACGATTTTCCATCTGCTTTATCACAGTTTCTAATCAAAGCCCAGGAACTGTGAAGAACAGAGGTGAGGTCTGGCCCAGTGCTGTGGTCCCTCTCAACAGCACATGGACTTAGGTGACCTATCAGCAGGACCTGCCCTGTCCTCTCTGTTGGGGCTCCAGGGACGGCACCTTGCAGAATTAGCACCTCTCCTTTGCCAGTTCCAATCTCGCATTCCTGATGGACATCCCTGACCTCGGTGTGCTCCTGTGGTAAGGATTAGCTACAGAGGACTTTCCCAGGTGGGATCTGATCCTGCCTACCTTGGGCTGGAAAGAGCAGGGAGAAATCAGCTCCTCTGGACTTCTGTGGAGGGAGTAACACCAGACTACACACTCGGTTAAAAAAACCTTGTTCTTTCAATAAAATCAGCTGTAGGAAATCTGGGAGGAGCTTTTGAATCGGAGTCGATGGCTGTATGGGGGCATGTGATGCCAGGTTTGAGACTGGTGGCCTTGAAGTCTCATATTTAATGGGCTCAGATGGATTTTTGCTTAGAGAAGCACCCACCTAGTGATTCAGAGCAGTGAGATAACTTCTCAGTGTGTTTTCTTTCACCTGCTGTAAGAGTTTCTTTCAAGCCCCTGTCCTTCCCAGGACAGAGCAGCCATTTGCTGTAGGCTTTTCATGTCCTAATCCTTTGCTCTATTCATGGAGCTACTGGAAAATCCTTGAGGATAGAAATGACCAGAGCTCCTGGCTCTGTGCTGCCCAGGGTTCCTCCTTCCCATTCCTAGAATTTGAGACTCGCAGCCGTTGATTCTCTTGCCTCCTCTCACAGTTTATAACCCAGCTCAATACCCACCAGCCCCAGCTCACTTCCAGTTGGAATTTTCCTCACACAAAGAATTTAATAATCCCAAGTAATGAAAAAAACCCCAGCAGCTCGAGGAGAGTGTAGCTGAAGCACAGATCAAGCAGAAGCTGTGAAAAAGCTTTAAACTGACAGGTTGTATGAAGAGAAAACTTGGGGACTAATGCTTTAAGTTTCTAGTGATCTGCTTGTATCTCTACATCCATCTCTCATCGGCTGGCACTGAGGGTACAAAATATCTCACTACAAACTCTAGCCCCAGGCTGTTATTTACATTTGTTTCCCTTTGTTTCTGGAGTTTTGCAAACAGCTCATCAGCTGAAAGTTTCCCAGGCAGGGGTAGAGACTCCTGGGCTGAGCCACAGTCTGGCTCCCATTTAATGTTGCCTGTCCTTGGAGCACAGTTGGTTCCATCGTTACCCTTTGAGGGCTTTCTTTGTCCATGTCCAAATCACAAAAGAGTTGGAGTTGGAAGGGACCTCTAGAGATCATCTTGTCCAACCCCCCCCAAGCAGGTTTTCCTGGAGCACGTGACACAGGATGGCACCCAGGTGGGTTTGGGATCTCCAGAGAAGGAGACTCCACAACCTCTCTGGGCAGCCTGGCACAGGCTCCCACACCCTCACACCAAAGAACTTGCTCCTCCTGCTCGGGTGGAACCTCCTGGCTTCCAGCTGGTGCCTGTTGCCCCTCATCTTGTTGCTGGGCTCCACTGAACAGAGTCTGGCTCCGTTCTCTTTGCACCCACCCTTTAGATTTTTATAGACATTGATCGGATCTCCTCCCAGGCTGCTCTTCTCCAGGCTAAACAGTCCCATGTCTCTCAACCTTTCCTCGTAAGAGAGATGCTCCAGTCCCCCAGTCATCTTCATTGCCCTCTGCTGGTCTCTCTCCAGTATTTCCCTGTCTCTCTTGAACTGGGGAGCCCAGAACTGGACAGTTGGGTTGTTATTTGAGTGCAGCAGGCTCAGTGTTTTCTCCGTACCCTTGGCTTCAGGTTGCTCCTCCCTGATGCAGACCCATCTCTCAGCGTGTTCAACTTCAGGGCATTCTTTGACCTCTCCCAGCTTTGGACACCCAGAGATGGGGCTGAAATCGCCGCCCCCATGCAGTGCCACCAAACCACTCCCCAGCTGAGTTCCAAGGGCTGTTCAGAGGCAGTGCTTCCAGTGCTCCCCTGTCCTCTGACACACCAGGAGCAGGTTGACCATGGAAGATGGTTATGCTACCTCTTTTCCTGAAAGGGGAAGCTGGTGAGCGGGAAGAGCTCTATCCAGACATTGCTCTGCGTACTGAGAGGCATTTGCTTCTCTTCCCTGATAATCCATGTGGTTAAACAGTCTTCCTCTGTTCTTGTCCCTTCTTCTCTTTGCTTCACTGCTGAGCTGTCAAAGCTGCCTCAATTCCACCTTCTTTCCAGTGCTTCTGCCTTCTAAACAGCTTCTTTAACGTTCAAACTCCCTGGAAGGTGAAATCATTCGGCGAGGTTTCCAGCCTCCTGGTTAACCACTGTGCCAGTAGGACAATTTCCATCCCCAGAATTGCTTACACAAAATAGCAGCTACTTTGTCCTGAAAATCCATTAGAGCACTGGCTGCTACCCAGCTCTGGAGCAATCGAATTACAATTAATAGCATCTCCAGCATAAGGCTTAGAAACCTCCTGATCGGGCTAATTCTTAACATTCCAAATGTCGTCTTCTTTATGGAGAACTGACTGAAATGATTCTTTTGTTTTGTTTTGTTTTTTCCAATCCAGATCTTTTGATATTGATATATTTGTCCAGTTTCTCTCTAAAAACACTTGTCTTCCCCAAGGCATCTGGAAAAGCTGAATAAATAGACAAGTGGAAGGCTAAGACTGCTAATGCTGAGCTGACAAGTGTGATTGCGCTGGGGCTTTGATCCTTCCCATCCCTCTGAATTCCCAAGGGCTGGGATTCCTCTCAGGGACTGAGCATATCCACAGCGTGTCTCCAAATGAACGAGCTGTCCCCACGTCCCTGGTGGTCTCTGAATTCAGGCAGTGGATGGCAGGACACAATCCCATCTGTCTGCATGTAGGTGTCATTTTAGAAGGAGATGAAGTGCACTCCTCTGGGTGTGTGTGTGTCTGATGTTTGCTGAGATGATCCCCATCTCCAAATCTGGATGAGAAGAGTTGAAATTTCTGCTTTTTTATTTCCTTTTAGAAGCTTGTGGGGGCAGAACAGATGGGTTCAGCCCGCAGAGAGGACACCCAAATGTGTATTATCACATGTAAGAGTCAAGAGCCATATCTGGTGTCCACGCTAACACCACAGCCAGTGAAAATCTAGAGCTCGGTTGAGTTGCTCAAACAGTGCCATTTGAGATAGAAAGATCTAGAGATCTATCTAGAGATCTCCTGGCTTTCTCCTCCTGTATTTCCCAGAGGGAAATGTAACCCTATTCCCAGTTTATAGATCAACTGAGAACTGGGGAAATGAAACTAAAGCCAGTGGTAGAGACGAGTCATCTCCAGGCCCGTGTCCCTGTCCTGCCCTGTCCCACACCTTCCCAGGGAGTGTGACAGTGGCATCATCCAGGAAGCTTCCCAGCTATGGTGGTACACAGGATTTTTTGGTTAGACCCACATCACTAGCAGGTTACTGGCCAGAGAAAGGATCCTGCTTTCAGCAGGGGACTGGAGGTTGTGTCATTAACATGCAGTCAAGGAACGCATTCGGTGAGCATGGCCACTTTGCAAAAAAGCCTTTGAAAGGGGGGAGCCACTGCAGCTCTGCCCCCTCCGCGCTGCCCCACGGCACCCGGACAGGGTGCAGAGCACCCTCCAGACACTTCAAATGCATCTGCTCAGGCTGCTGGTCCCAGCCAGTGCAGCTCAGCTAGAAGAGCCTTTGAAGTGGGATTATACAGTTTATCTTGTTTCCTCTTTTCTTCAGTGTTCAGGCAGTTTTGCTCTTGAAGCTCCATTAGAAAGAAGGCAGAGGGGAGAGGCCACTCGTCTGGTTTGCGTGAGGCTGCTTTCCAGTAGCACAGCCTCAGCTCTGTTGTCCAAGGAAGGGCTGCAAATAGGATTGTTGGTCTAAGAAAGGATATTAGCTCTCCCCAGCAGCCTCCCTTTGGAAAAAAAGTGACAAACCAACATAGTCTGAAGGTGAACTTCAACCTCTAGTCACTACTCCCTTCTCTGGAGAAGTTTTTCTCTGCCTGGAGTAACAAAGCAATAGCTTCAGGGCACTGAACACACCTACACGTCTCCCTGGTTGCCTGCTGCTCTCATCCTTCAGTGAGCAACAAATAAAAGGCTTCCCAAAAAATCCCTCTGCTTCCACTGGACTAGGAAGCTTGGCCTGTGAAGCCCAAGTCCTGACCATGATGCTTTCAAACATGGGCTGGGCATTAGGTCTAACAATGGTGTCAGTTGATATTTTTTAGGTGGTTTTTTCTCAGCTTTTGATGGAACAAGAGTAGTCCCCCCAAAAAAAGGTCCTTTCCCTGGTGTGCAAAGCCAATCGACACACAGAGTCGAAGTATTTGCTTTAGTGCTGGGTGATAAATCACAAATCCAGCCCCCGTGAGCTCAAACTGCAGCACTTTATATATGGTACAAATAACAAAGGAATGAGATCTGATTGGTTAGATGATTTTACATCACCTAAGTCTTCGTACGCCTGCTCCATCACTAACCTAATGCATTAAACTATCACCTAATGCATTCTGCTGCTGCGTCATTCATTATACTGTTACCTAATTCATGATACTAAGGTGGTCCTAAGCTTATTTAAAGAAATGTGTGTGTTTTACTGTTAAAATCAGCACAGGTTATGTTGGGGACACCTCAGTGTCCTTTGATCTTTGTCCAAATCTGTCTTTGGTTTATGTAAAGAAGCCAGAAGGAGGCATTAGCTACAAAAGTTGACAGAATCTTGCTGCCTTTGGATACTGCTGGTAATTACTGTGTGAATTGGGAGGTCTGGATCTAACGTCCCGCTCTGCTGTGGGTTTTCACTGCACCTTGAAATGCACTTAGGGCTTTTTCATCCAACGTATTAACAGGAGAAGCAGTCTGATACCTTTCCTGAGGGTCTGCATCTCTGTGCTCCTTGCCTGGGGTGAATACCCAGGGCCAAAGACACGATGATACAGAAATGAAGTGTTGAGAATCTCAAACTGGTGTTCTGCTGCCCCTGCCACTGCCTTTAAATCCAGCCTGGAAGATAGAGGCTAAAGCCAAGAAACCAGGGAGATTTAGTCTGGTTGAGGAGAAGATGATACTTTATGCCCGCGGCATTGGTAGGAGAGATGAGGCTGGGTCATTAGCAAGCCCCAGATTGTTTGATTGCCCGAACCAGACTGTGCAAGAGAAACAAACCAGGAGGAAATTGGCCCACGGGGGCACCAAGATTCTTCTAGTGGTGTTCCTGGTTTTATTATTTGTGTGTTGTGCTCAGTGAAAGGCTTAAAAGCAGCCAAGTGGGAAACATTGGTTTCAGCAGCAGGACTGGATCCAGCAGCACTGAATTCACGTGGCCACAGGATAAAATTTAATAATACTGAGCTGGAGCTAATAGGGAGTAGGGGGAGGTGGAAGGAGAAGCTAATCAGTTCCTTCCCACTCCCTCGGGTGCTACAAGTGTCTCTCCCAAGGAGGCACTACACTGTCTGACAGCTCTGTGATCGCGTGGATACGGGGATTCTGCTGGGGTTTGAACACCTCCTTTGGCAGACTTCTCCCAGCGCTCTCCTGCCGGCCGTTCTGCCTCTGCTCAGCCTGGATTCCTGGCTGCTCCTTCCTGCTCTCTGCCCACCCCACTGCTCACTTCCTGCTCTGGTTGCCCAGTTGCGATGTTGGTTGGTGTTTCCTACCCCGGGCCGCAGCTTTTCTGCTCTGCCAGACCTGCCTTGGTCATCTCTGAGGGCACTTCCTTTGCAACACGAGTCTGCCGTGTGCTGGGCTCCATCCCTGCTCTGTCTTCTGCCTCTGTGATTTGCTTCCCAAGGCAGCTTCTTGCAGGGACCTCTAAGATGAGGTCCAGATGGACATCCTTGAGGAGAAAGGAACTTTGATGTTGCCGTATGGGCCCCATTTTAACCAGTAGATGTGTTCCGCTTTGGCTCTTGGACCTCAGTTGGCGTTGCCACTGAATTGCTGACTGGGGCAGGATAGGAAACCGTGTTATTCAGGGACCTCGCGCTGCCTCTCGGGAGAAGCTGATAGGGAGAAACAAACCAGATGACCTTCTCTCTTCATCACTTTTTTTTAGCCTTTTCTAGCAATATGATGGTCCAGGACCAGCATAACTCAAATCTAGCACTCGCCCAGATGTTTTCTGAGTGGGTAGAGCCAGCGTAACTAATTTCACTGGGTGGTTATCAGATACCAGGAATGGAACAAAAGCAAACGAAATGAAGGTTTTCAATCAGGGTAGATCATTGGAAACCATGAGCCAATGAACCAGTGGATCCTCCCAGGTTAGGAACAAAAGCCTGGCAAAGTTAATTTTGCTTTGGACGGTGCCATCGTGTAGAGGCCAGTTTAGTGTTACATAAGAACAACTGAGGATTTTATTTTGCTGATCTACAATGAGCACTATTATCCTTTTGTGAAGTTACTGAGTTTAATCACATCTGGCAGACCTGCTGGGTATAATGTGTCCCAATATCCCATTACATTTTCAATTTACATGTATTACCTTTCCCTGGGAAAGTTCCCTGCTCTTCTGCCCATTGAATTAAATGGCTATTATGAAAACAGAGCAGGACATTTTAGTGATCTGGATGTTTGATTTTACCCTGGGAGGCAATTAGTGCTAATAAGTCCTGTACCAAATGCCTGCCTCTGATTTGTCTCCAAAGTAGAGCATATAAAAGGCCTCAAGTGGAGAAGTGGGACAAAAGTTTCACAGGCCAATTCCCTTTCCACCAAGACTGCCAATAATGAGCAACAGAAGAGCAGGGTCTGTGTAGAGAAGATCAAAGTCTTTATCTTTTAGACTGTACAACTTGTCCAGCTACGTCCAAGTGAAGAAGGAGGGTTCCAAATCGCTGCTGGTTTACTTTGTGTCTTGCAACACAAACGCCCTCCAAACCGTACTTGGGTGCTAACGCCGTTAGTGAGGTAAATAATTAAAGCAGAAGGAAAAAGGCAGGCGTTTAAAGGCTTAACAAGAGTAGAGGAAACACGTTACAGACCAGATCTGAAAGGAGATGACGACTTGATCCCCGTAATCTATATTGATCAAGGCATTTCCAATATGCTCATCGCTAGCGGAGAAGGGAGACGAGGAGAGTGTCATTAATCTCACTCCTGCTCTGCCTGGGGCTCCGTCAGTCACGCTCTCCTGCTTGTCCTGGGCACGGTGTTCATCTGCAGACAGACACACGACTTGCTGAACAATTTACAGCCCACGTGTGGGTTTTAAGGGCACAAGCCTTTTGATTTTCAGCATTAGGATTTCAGAGCCGAGACCTTCTGAGCCTGACGCTTGGCAAACAAAGGTACAATAAACCAACGTGCAAAGCAGATGGACCCGAGCTGCCACGAGGATAGAGGGATGGAGGAGGAGGCTGGTGGTGAGCAGAGCAAGGGAGGCAAAATGGAGGAGCTGGAGCTGGTGGAGCTGGTCATTGTGCTTCGGGAAAGAAGAATCTCACGTGCAGCACTCGCTCTGCTGAAGCTGCTTACTCAGAAATGGCTCCCAAGCTCCTGAGGAGCTGACATGAGGCAGAGGGATCTGAAGTGAGAGGATCCATCCCTGCCAGTTTAAAGCCTTAAAGCCAGGGTTTTCTCCTTCTGTGAGGAGCTCCAGCCTTAGGAGGCACATGGTCTCTGAGCAGCTCCCAGGAAGGGTTCTGAGTAGCACCAGTACTGGCCATTGCACTGGAGTGAGAGACGAAAATCCCCCCCCATTTTTAATTACTAAGGACATCTGTTCCAGGGGCTTATTCATCACCTGCATTTTTTATAATCTTGGTAGCTTCTAAATGCAATAGCACGCCAGGGACATAAGCAATAAAGACTTATTTTCATGCAAACATGGCTAGCAGGAAGAACAGCAATCAGGAGGAAGAAAAACAGAAGGAATAGGTGAATATTTATCAGTGCATTATTGCCCAAAGCTCTCTGCAGGATCTCGATTGGTAGGTAGTGTTAGGGAAAGTAAGAAATGAAAGACAGAAAGTGGATGTGTCTTTAGTTTTACAGCCAGGGACACAAAATGCAGGAGCTGAAGCACAGATGAAGCTGTAGAATGCTCTGTTCAGAGACAGTTCTCTGTTTCACATCAGGTCTCTGGATACGGCACAGCAGCAGCAGAGGAGGGGCAGGTGGGGTAGGAGTGAGGACATCAGGTCTCTGGATACGGCACAGCAGCAGCAGAGGAGGGGCAGGTGGGGTAGGAGTGAGGGCATTTTCTGAAGACTGGTTTTGAGTGTGTCCGTTGGGTTTTGGGAAGACTCCCTTAGGAAGGGCATCTTGAGATCAGAGACCCTCTAACATCCCCAGCTTTTTGCTCTGGAAGTATTATAAAAGAAATTTGCTTTATATTATAAAGGAAATGACCATTAGGCTCGGGGAAGGGAGCAGCTGGGGTCACAATGCAGTTGGGGTCACAATGCAGTTGGGGTCACAATGCAGTTGGGCTTTGCTGCCGTTCACGGAACAGTAGCGCTGGATACAGTCCAGTGGGCATATTTGGCTACTGGGGGGACTGGAGCCACCTCTTCTCCTTGCCTACTCACTCTGCCTGCTTCTCTCATCTCAGGAAAGGTTTCTTTTCCCTGGGAAGTCTTTTCAATGTCTTGCAAATTGCTGCAGAAAGCAATTTATAGGTTCAGCTCTTTGGGTGTTGCAGATAAATATTAAAGGCAGCACAGAGAGAATTTCCATGTGACTTAATGCAAGTCATCTCCCTCCTTCCCTTTCTGAACAGTGTGAGTGAATTCTCCTGGAAGCAGGAGAGAGCAGAGGAATGATAACGACTCCGAGTGAGCCTGCAGCTTCTCCAGTCGCCGCTCCGCGTACCGGCCGGAGGTGTGCGGGCTGCGTGTGGCTGTTCCTCTCCTGCTTTCGCACACACCAGGGCCCTTCCACCCTGGGCAGCAGGCACGGGGCTGCTCTTGGCCAAGCCTCAGGCAGTGCTGCCTTCCCACGGCCCGGCTCGCCAGGGCTTGCTACAAGTGGGGATACCTGGGGAAACCCCTAAGTGCAGCGTCTTCTGCTCAAGATGCTGGTGCACGAGAAGCTCAACGTGAGCCATCGGTGTGCACTTGCAGCCCAGAAGGCCAATTGTAGCCTGGGCTGCATCAAGAGAAGCGTGGCCAGCAGGTTGAGGGAGGTGATTCTGCCCCTCTACTCCACTCTTGTGGGACCTGGAACGCTGCGTCCAGTTCTGGAGCCCCTAGTAGAGGAAAGATAGGGACGTGCTGGAGCCTGTCCAGAGAAGGGCCACGGGGATGATCAGAGAGCTGGGGCACCTCTCCTGTGAGGACAGACTGAGAGACTTGGGGGTGTTCGGTCTGGAGAAGAGAAGGCTCCAAGGAGACCTTCTTGTGGCCTTCCAGTGTCTGAAGGGGGCTGCAAGAAAGCTGGGGAGGGAGGTGTGAGGCTGTGGGGCAGTGGTAGGACTGGAGGGAATGGCTCGAAACTAGAGGGGGGTAGATTCAGACTGGACATT
>JANIJG010000306.1:39902-58121 GCA_024611175.1 Megaceryle torquata | reverse complement strand
GGACCTCTAGAGGTCATCTAGTCCAACCCCCCTGCTGAGAGCAGGGACATCTTCAACTAGAGCAGATTGCTCAGAGCCTTGTCAAGCCCCACCTTGAATGTCTCCAGGGATGGGGCCTCAACCACCTCCCTGGGCAACCTGCTCTACCACCCTCATGGTAAAGAACCATAAGGGGAAGAAGACCTTCTGACCTTTCAGTACTTCAGAGGGCCTGTGAGAAAGATGGAGACAGTCTTTTTAGCAGGGCCTGTTGTGACAGGACAAGGGGGTGATGGTTTTAAACTAAAGGAGGGAGATTTAGACTAGAGAGAAGGAAGAAATTTCTTACAGTGAGGGTGGTGAGACACTGGACCAGGTTGCACAGGGTGGTTGTAGAAGCCCCATTCTTGGAAACCTTCCAGGTGAGGTTGGACAGGGCTCTGCACAACCTGCTCTAGTTGCAGATGTCCCTGCTCACTGCAGGGGGGTTGGACTAGGTGACCTTGAAAGGTGCCTTCCAACCAAAACCAGTCTATGATTCTACTATAACTGACTGCATATCAAATTGTGCTTAGTTCATACCATGTCCCACTACCAGTTCAAACTGCTTGGTTTCCCAGCTTCATGATCCGCTCCACACAGTTACTAGTGTTTAATGGCATCGTTCCCCTTGTTAATAAGGAACTAATTTTTTCTTCCTAGTCTTAAAGTTTCTTGGGAACAATTAATGCTGACTCCTGATACTTTAACTTTGACATTGCCTTTGATACTTTTCTAATCGGACAAGTTTTTTAGTAAGTATTGTTCATCCCTAGTGATTTAGAAACAATGACTCAGAACCTCAAAGACTGAGAAATTCAAACAAAATTCTTTTTTTATACATCTTCTGTTTCTAAATCTTTTTCAGTCTTGTTAGTTCCCAGTTTCATTGAACTGTAACAGCTGATGTATTTTCTCACAAAATGAGAACTGCCAGACCAGCATCTTGAATAAAATATTAAGATAATGCAAAAGCTGACAGTCAGGATGTTGTTGGTTTATAGTGCCTCATGACAATTTTAAACATTCAGTGCTGTTGAATATTGTTCAATGTCTGATTAAAATACCAATGTGCTCATCTTCAAGTTGTCTACCCAAGAGAAAAGAACCTGAGCTGAAGTCCAGGCAGGTGGGATTGCCCTGCCGTGAACCTTCCAGTGTTTAAAATCCAGGCTCTGCGTCACACGGAGCATTCCCCATGGCAGGGGATCTGAGGTCAGGACACGCACCCTTGCTCTTGGGAAAGATCATTTCCAGTCCTATGCTGGGGGCATCTAGACCATGGTATCAGGGAGAATTAAATCCTTTGCTGCTGTAGCTCAGTTTGCTCTCTGGTTTTCTAATGGTTGTGATTTTCCAGGCCCAGCTGCTAATGAATTTGTTCCTCAGGACTATTCAGCTTGTCCATATGGGGGTTTTATTTGGAACTGGAGAGAATGCACAATCCTTCTGCATTTAACACCCCCTTGGATCAAGGGTTGGATGAATTTTTCTATCTTTCTTTGCAGTAGTTTCAGGAAATGTTTTGTTCCTGGTTATGCTCCATCAGAGTTGCTCTGAGGAGACGCTCTGGCTGACACACAGCTCAAGCTTTGGCACTTGCTCCAGAGATGCTTCTGCCAAATGCTTTGCCACTGAGTTACTGCTCCTGAGTGCCAAATGTTTGTGCTTTACAAGGTGGGGAATTGCTGGGGAAGGGAAGCATGTGGTGAATCATGCCCCCTAATTCCCAGTCAACATACTTTCACCCTTACTCCCACCTTTACTCTGGAATCTTTTCCAGCCATCTCATAGGCTGTCAGGAGATGAGATGCTGGGGCTTCTCTGAAGACAAGCATCTGACCTGAAGCAATAAATAGGTGTGTGCCTGCATCAGACATTTGAGTTACCTTAGTGACTTCTGTTCCTACTCTCACCTGTCATCACCAGCACAGGGATGACAGCAGAAAGATTGAGTTGAATGTAGGAATACCTTGCAGCTTGACAAGAAGCAGTATCCATTTTTAAGGGGATGTTTTGATAAACTGTCCCAGCTCTGCTAGTTTTCAGTGGGATTGTGCTAATTTAGTGTTGAATATCTATTTGATAGCAAGCCAGAAAGAATATTTCCTCTGTGTCCTTAGCTATGTAGTGACAGGATTTGTTGCAGTATGGCCTATTTTAAGGACCTTAAAGCATGTGCAGACTGGCACAAGACACTCTAAAATGGCTTGATTTAAAGATCCATGTGTGATGATGCCAGACAGGACCCATTCAGTCATTTATCTGAACTCTTAGATGCTAGAAAAATTGTATTCAGTCATATGTCTTGTCTTTATGCTGATGATGCAAGTGGTTAAAATCCAGGTTCCTTAAAGATAGGGCAAGTCTGAAAGTGCTTTGTGCTCTGCACAGAGCTGACTGTCAGAACTGAAACTCTATAGGGGGTGGTGAGCAAGACAGATAATTTCTTCTGTAGCCCCTTGGGCAGTTAAGAGGGTGAGGTGGGTGCTTTTTGTACCACTGAGTTTGGAGGCAGCAGTACAAGATCCAAGATCTAAGCAATGCATCTGGACACTTACAGTTTGGGGGTATCCTGAAGCTACAAATGTGGATCTGAACACTTCTACTGGGCCAGACATGGAGCATCTTCTGGCAGAGTCAATATCAGAACATGGCACCAGTCTGAATCTGTGTATTTCATGGGATGGAAGCTCAGGCTCAGAAAATAGGGAGCATCAAGCCTCTCCCTAATTACTTGAGGTCACTGGGAGAGAAAAAGCAGGTAATGGTGGTGTTATTGGCACAGAGCTATTGAAGGACATGGTTGTGAGTGCCAAGTGACACCTGAAGCTCTTTTGATCTTTTGACATTAGCAGAGCTTGTAATGGAAAAGATTGTGGATTTTTCTGCTGGTATGAAGTTATGGAGAAAACCCCCCACTTGTTAATGTTGAACATGAATCATGAAGGTACAGGTCTTGATAGCCCTTTCTACTGTATGTTGAGGTGGTAAGAGTGGTGTTCTTGCCACAGTCCTTTTCTATTCTTTTCCCATATCTGTGAAATGAGGATGGTCTGCTTACTGTTAATCTCACTAGATGTAATGGAAGGATATTTGTCTTCTACTTTGAGTCAGTACTTGGATACCCAGTGAAATGGATGGGCATTAACTGGCCAAATCTCTCTAGGCACAAAGAGCCCTCAGAGGGATTGAATCTGAGAGCTAAAATAAGGATTACTCAGATATGAATAGAGCCACTTCAGTTGGGTTGGTGTTGAAGGCTGTTAGAAATGAATGCTGCTGGCTCATGCTTTGAGGAGGCAATGCCAGGCAGGAGTTGGTCACTGACTGATACTATTCCCTCCACCCTGCTCCCCTCCTTCAACCTAAAGCTTTCCATGGAAATTTTAGCTGCATTGGCTCTGGCTGAGACTTTAGGCTTAGAAACAGTCTTGGACTTTTGCTCACTTTGAGGTCTTTAATAAAATGCAGTAGTGAGCCAACTGCTGTGAGCTTGCTGTTTAGGGTGAAGTTCCAGTGATTGATGGAGAAAATTTGCCTTGGCCCCCAAAATGGAGGTGGTTGGTTTGTTTTTGTTGGGTTTTTTGTCATGCCTATCAGTTTCCAGGGTCTTCAGGCTACAGAACTAGCTATATCAATATCTGAGTGGCCTTACAATGTGCTCTGTCTCTTCATTAACCATGTAAAGAGCTTGAGCAAATTGGGAGTGGAGCTTGATGCCTGCAGTTAGCTGGGCTGAATGTTGGCTATGGTGAGAGGCAGCTGCTTCTCCTTCACTCAGTGATAAGACTGTTGTCAAGTTTTGGCTGGCACTGAGGATTAGGAATCTTTGTTTTGGAAATAAATCTGGCATTAGAAAACAGAAAGAGTCGAGATGCCAATTTTGTTCAGGGCTGAGGTACAGAGAATTCCAGGATGTGGTTCTGACTTTCTGTCAACCACAGAACAGCATTTTATTTTACTCGCAGCTTTGCTGGCCTACTCAGGTTTTAAAGAGTTGGTTTAGCTGACTCTTCATCATGTAGATAAGGCACTTGAATTAGAGAGCAGAAAGCACTCTCGTTTTTGTCTGGGAGGCAGAGGCAAGAGCACACCTCATACAAACTCCTTGTTTTCTTTTTCTCTTCACTGTGTCTGGGTGGGGAAGAGTGTGTTTTAATAAGAATGAGAAAAGATGAGTTGTCACACTTTTTCCATTTGGAATCCAAGGGAGTAGAAATCACACCTCTAATAAAAAAGGCAAGAAATATGATATTGGACCTGTTGAGGACACGAAAAAAATTCTTACTTTTCAGTTCAACAGCTGAGCTTGGGAAAAAAAATCTGTGGAAGAAAGAATCATTGTTTTAAATAAAGCCATTTCAGGCTCTCAACTTGGAACTTTTCCCTTGAAAAAATGTTGCAGTGAAATTTGAAGCCTAAGACTCATCTGGAATAACTCTTTCCTATGAACTTTTTCATTTTTAATGAGGTATCTTTGCTCTAAAATTTTAGTGAATTTTTAGTGAAATATTCTTAATTAACTCTTACACCCCTAAAAATAAAGTGTCTCTTTCCTGCATTCAAACTGTTATTCAAAGATGGTTTTCAATGAAGGAAGAAGATATGTCAAGGTGTATATGCATTAGGGAGCACCTGAAGGTCAAAACCCATTCAGTTGCTCTGACCAGATGGGTGATACTATGCACAAGACTGTGGAGACCATCATGCTGAAGGCTTAGTGTGTGTGGTTTTCCTCCTGTCTTTCAATTTCAGTCTGTAAGTCACATTGTTGCCATGCTTTGAATGCTCTTGAGTGTCAGAACTTGATCAAACTTTCTCATCACACATCCTTAAGTACCCAGGGTACTTCAGGTCACTGGAGAAGGTTCCTGTTTGGAGTAATTTGGAGCACCTAGAATAGGTTTCTGCTGTGTTCTTCTGGAGCTCCAGACAAGAGGTCTTACTATAAGTGACTGGAGAGAGATTGTCTGTCTGCATTAGAACCATCATAGAATAATTCACTGGTTTGGGTTGGGAATGGACCTATAGAGGTCTTCTAGTCCAACCCCCCTGCAGGGAGCAGGGACATCTGCAACTAGAGTAGGTTGCTCAGAGCATTGTCCACCCTCACCTGGAAGGCTTCCAGGATTGGGGCTTCTACCACCTCTCTGGGCAACCTGGGCCAGGGTCTTACCCTGTGTCCTGGTTTGAGAACAGAACTAATTTTACTTTTCAGTTCAGTTGCTCTAACTGCACTGTCACGTACAGTGTCTGCTGCTGGCATGGTTAGAGTTACTACCAAGGATTGATATGCAGACCAAGGCCACTGCTGAATCTTGTGAACCACATTGGGGGGTGCAGGAAAGTGAAAGGCTGCACCTCCAGGGAGGAGCAGACAGGGCAGGTGACCCCAAACTGACCAATGAGGGATTCCAGCCCATATTTGTCATAATTGGTATAAAGCTGAGGAAACTGGAGGGTCTGGTTGTTTTTTTTTTCTTGTTACCTTGATAGTTTTGATTGTTTCCTTGCTAACTTGCTAGTTTTGTTTGCTTGCTAGCTCACTCACCCTCTTTCTGGGGGCTCCTGGGCTCTTCTCCCCTCTTGGACCGCTTTGCCATCTTTGCTTGGCTTGGCTCGGCTCAGGTCCTCTTTTGGTTCCTTCCTCTGAGCATCCAAGGAGGACTCTGTCCGTTCTGCCTTTGATCCCAATCGGTGTGTTCCTGAATCTGGTACCAGAATCCAGCTCCTGAGCACAGCCCCCGTCTGCTGCGGGGCCCAGGCTGGGGTTTTCCCTGTGCCTGCTCCACAGCATCAGTGGTGACAGTGATGGAATTACCACTGGAGGGGAGGGCGGGTTCGGTACTGGTTTTGTATATATTTGTACATATTCTATTTTATTATTATTCTCGTTAAATCTGTTCTAGTTTCCTTTTCTAATCGCTAAGTCTCTCTCCCTCATTCCCTTTCTCTTCCCCTTTGGGGATGGAGGGGGGGTTACAGAGAGCGTTTGTTATTGGTCTAGGGGGGACGCCATGACACCATATCTGACAGACTGTGAACGGTGACTGATTTATGTTCTGTGGTGCAACATGGCCCTGCCTGAGCTGCAATAGAAGGAAATCTGCCTTGCAGTCAGAGTTGTTCTATGTGTATCTATTTTTGTCAAACCAAGTGGAAAAACCTTTGAATCCCATTCAACAGGTTGAGAGAGAGATGACTCAATCACCAAACTTAAGAGTCCCAGCAGAGTCGGTCACCCTGCCCCAGTACATACAGTATTTGATACAAAGATTGAGTTCCGTTGCTTGTTTAATGGGACTTTTTTTTGCTGCATGTTGCCAAATCATGTCCTGTTAAGCCCTTGACAGCTTCTGTTCTCTGTGTTGCGCACCGTGGTGCAAGCTAGACCTTCGTTACTCTTAACCTGTGATGAGGAATGGACAGTTTCTAACCTTATTGTGTGGTCTCAGTCTCCTCATTCACAGGTTCCAAGGAATATCTTTTCCAAACATCTTATCTCTTAAGTATAGCCTGCGACGGGAGACACAATTTTCATAAACTCTTAGCAGCTATGAGGTATAACATGGGTTTTTCAAAAAAGCTTACTCTGTGACCTCCACATCACTTGAAATAAGTAGTGAATGATCCCGATTTCTGTGGGTCAGGGTTAGAGCAACAATAGGAGTTTTGTAAAATCCCACAGGTGAAGCCAGGATTTTGGCATTCACCATCCTGAATTCTCTTTAAAGACAAGACAGAGATACCAATAAGAGACCCTAAATGAACAGAGAACTTTTCCTGTTCGCTTCAGCACACAACATGGGAGCAGAGAACTCCTGTGAACTTGTCTGAATGTTTCTGCCTCTGTTTACCCTGTAAAAGAGATATAAAAGAAATAATCTGAACAAGAGATGATGGACTTTTCAGGTATGAATGCCTGATCTTGAGTCAAATGAAACTTGGCCTTCAAGTATTGGGATGACTTATGAATGGCCTCTATTCTAGAGATAGTGATGTTAATCTTAATTTTAGCAGAAACTGGTTTCCTTTATCACCAGTAGCCACCCTGGCGCTGAAATCTGTTGTTTTGTAGAGTTAGATGCAGAATTTGGGTCACTACTGGGTTTAGCATTCAGCAGGTAGTTCACCAGTTCAGCGGCTATAGTATCTACAACCCGTGGTCTAGACTACCCCCAGGATAACTCATTCGACTATGGTTGTCTTCTCTATTGGCTTGAGGAATGACAGCCAGTGAAGTAAGATGCTATATCAGTTCCTTGCTGCTAGCTAGCCCAGAAGGCCATTAGCACTGTTTGACTGGGCCCAGTTCTTGGAGAAAGAATGAACTTCAATTTCAATGCTCCTGGGGCCTGTTCCTTGAGTCCCAACTAGATCATCACAGAGTCCCAGAATGGTGGGGATTGGAAGGGAGCTCTGGAGATCATCTCATCCAACCCCACTGCTAAAGCAGGGTCACCTAGAGCAGGGTGCCAAGGATTGCATTGTCCAGGCAGGTTTAGAATCTCTCTAGAGAAGGAACCTCCACCACCTCTCTGGGCAGCCTGGGCCATGCTCTGGCACCCTCACAGGAAAGATTTTCCTCCTGTTCAGATGGAACCTTCTGGGTTCCAGTTTGTACTTGTTGCCCTTTGTCCTGTCACTGGGCACCAGTGAGAAGAGTCTGGCCCAATCCTCTTGCCCTGCCCTTTAGCTATCAATCAGATCCCCTCTCAGTCTTCTCTTCTCCAGGCTCAACAGTCTCAGGTCTCTCAGACTTTCCTTGCAACAGAGATGCTACAGTCCCCTCAGCATCTTTGTTGCCTCTGCTGGATACTTTCCAGGAGTTTCTTGTCTCTTTTGATCTGGGGAACCCTGAACTAGACCCAGTAATCCAGTACTACTGGGTCATGGTGACCTTGTCCCCCAGGACTCCCAGTTCCTTCTCCCTAGAGCTGCTCTCCATTGAGTTAGCCCCTCACCTATACTGGTTCAGGGGGTTATTCCTCTCCATGTGCAGGACTCTACACTTGCCCTTGTTGAACTTCAAGTTATTCCCCTTTGTCCAATTCTTCAGCTTGTCCAAGTCTCATGGGTGTTTTGTCCCGTTAAAGAGAAGTAATACAGCTTTTTCCTGTAGTTGATTACATAATTACTGTAATCCTCAATATCCCCTGGCTTGGCAAAGCACCAAAATTGGAGTGAAAGCTCCATTAAAGACAACATTTACGTTCTCCACCCCCCAGATATATCACTGTAAAGGCTTCAGTTCTCCAGAGCCATCGCTCCCTGTCTGTGCACACTTTGTATTCCTGGCTCTGCATATTGGTGTGGTAAAAATAGCCGTATTTGAAATCTATTGGAAATATTAAGGGCTTAATTATCATCTATATTGGAGCTTTTTTCAGCAGAGACGAAGGAGATACAAAGAATTTGGCTGCTGTTCTCTGTTCCTGCACCACCCAGCCATGATGAGAGCTAAAGCAACTTGGTGGCTACTGTATTTTTTAGTGTCCCCCCTGGCAGGAAGAGATTAAAGGGAATGCAGCTACCTCAGTACCCCCTTATTCCAGGCATGTCTGCCTGTCCCCAGCAGACCCTTGTCTGTGTGTAGCTGTTGCAGGAGCTAGTTTTATATGAAAAAAAGGAAAGTAAAATCTATTTATAGGCAGTGTGAGAGGCACATTATTCCAGGCTAGGTTGTTGACTCATGCCCATCTGATATCATTTAAAGGGTTAGCTATTGCCAGTGAACAAAAACAAGTGCTGTTACTCCCTCCTGGTCAATAGACTTAACTGTTCTTCAGCTGACATTTGCTTTTATGGTGCAAGAAGTGTTTTGTCTCAAGGGACCTGTTTTAAAAATATGCATTGACAAAAAAGTGCTCATCTGGATTTCCTTGGGATTATGGTGACTGGAACAGAAAGAGGAGGGTGGCAAAACCAGCAGAGAACTGTCAGCTCTGTTGCTGGTTGCTTATGTCCTTGTCTATTAAAAGGACCTGCAGAAATCAAGGAGGAAGGAGATGAAAGGCAGCCCTGTTAACACCAAGTGTTCCTCCTTTTCCACAGTAAAGTCTTGGAGAGGCCCTTCCCTCCTCTTCCTCCTCCTAGCCTGTCTCAGGAGTGTTCTCGTTAAACAGAAACTCTTCTGTTTCCTGTCAGCCTTGAGCCATTGGCTTTTTGTATCAGTTTTCAAGCCCTGAATTGCTCTCTGGGGGTGCTGGAAAAGCTGATGGGAACTGGTTGCCTATCAGCAGCTGAGATGCAGTTCTTGGCTTTGCTCTTCTTGGGAATGACAGTGTGCAGACCTGGACAGCATCACGTGTATAGTGTAAGACACCAAGCGCCTCTCGTGGGCTGAGAGCATGAAATCCTAAGGCAAATACTTACTGCAAGCTACAGGGCACGAGAGAGGTGGGAGGGAAAATATCAGCTCATAAAGCTTTGCCTTTTGCTTTTTCCCTTTGCCAGGGAAAGAAATAGGAAGGGGGAGAAAAAAAAATGTAGGGGTGTTTTTTTTAGGTCACAGCTGAAAGTAAGCATGAGATATTTAACACTGAAGTGCAGGAGAAAGCTGAAAAACTAGTGGTGCTTGAACTGGTGATCCAAAAGTCTCTTTCCAAAGAGAAAGATGGAGGATTTTCTGGGTGTAAGTTCACACTTATCAACAAGGTCACACAGAATGGTAGGTTTGGAAGGGACATCTGGAGATCACCTAGTCCAACCCCCCTGCTAAATCAGGGTCACCCAGGATTGTGTCCATAGTATCCTCATCTTTGCTTCCCGCAGGTGGGGTAAAGAAACTGGGGCCAAGGCTCCAGGCATCCTGCTTGCAATGTAACATAAAGCAGACATGCAACAGGTGGGTGAGGAAAACTGGCTGAGAAACACGTGTCCCAAATGCACCTTATACTGGCTGCTCTGGGAAAGCAGAGCAGCAGCCATAGATGAGAGGAGAGATAGATGAGAGGCTGAGGAGACAGTGCTGAACTTCTCCTCACAGCTGCTTTAATTCCTTTTGCTGCCCAGAGTAGTGGAAGCAGTACCTCAAATGCACTGTTACAATCAAGCTAATCACTACCAAAGGTTGTTTTTTCTCTAGAACATGTTTTTGTATGTCATGATACTTATCTCAGAAATACTCCCGGAAGACTTTCTATATTTTTTACTTTTCCCCAAATGAGGATGGAGGCAGATACAATGGCACTCATAAGTATCAGTACCTGATTGATCTGGATGAGGGGATCAAGGACACCCTCAGTAAGTTTTCGGACAACACCAAGCTGGGCAGAAGTGTAAGGATAGAGAGTAGGGAGGCTCTACAGAGGTGTCTGTCCAGGCTGGATTGATGGCAAAGTGCTGGGTCCTGCACTTGGGTCACAATAATCCCCTGCAATGCTCCAGGCTGGGGGAAGAGTGGCTGGAAACTGCCCATCAGAAAAGGACCTGGGGGTGTTGGTCAACAGCTGGCTGAAGATGAGCCAATGTGTGCCCAGGTGGCCAAGAAGGCCACCAGCATCCTGGCTTGGATCAGCCCTAGTGTGGTGAGCAGGACTAGGTCAGGGATCATCCCCTGGACTTGACACTGGTGAGGCTGCACCTTAAATACTGATTTCAGTTTTGGGCCCCTCACTCCAAGAAGGACATTGAGGGGCTGGACCGTGTCCAGAGAAGGGCAACGAAGCTGGTGAAGGGTCCAGAGCACAAGTCTTGTGGGGAGCAGCTGAGGAACCTGGGGTTGTTGAGCCTGGAGAAAAGGATGCTCAGGGGAAACTGTCTCACTCTTGACACCTCCCTGACAGGAGATTGGAGCCAGGTGGGGGTCATGTCTTCTCCAAAGGAGCAAGAAATAGGACAAGAGGAAAGGACTTCAAGTTTCACCAGGGGAGGTTTAGATTGGTCATAATTTCCTCCCCAAAAGGGTTGTCAAGGCCTGTCCCAGGCTGCCCAGGGCAGTGGTGGAGTCCCCATCCCTGGAGAAGTTTCAAAGCTGTGTAGATGGGATGCTGAGGGACCTGGTTTAGTGGTGACCTGGCATTGCTGGTTTAATGGTTGGACATTATGATCTTGAAGTGCTCTTCAGACCAAAATGATTCTGTGATTCTAGTTGATCCCAACCCTTTGTGGTATGTGGAAAGCCTTCTTTCAGAGTGCTACTCTGTCTTACTAGATGAATTAAATGAATTAGATTAGCACTGTATATGGTGGGCAGTCCTCTTTCTAAGTAGAAAGATTATCCTAGACCTGAAAAAAAGCCTTCCCTTATATTGATAAATTCCTTTCTGATAAAAATGCATTTTCTTTTTCTGACAAAAGATTTTTTTCATGAGATAGGTGGGAGAAAACTCATTGAGAAACACACAGCATGAAATCACATTGCAAGAATTTAGGCAAAGTAGTCATCAACAATAAGAACAGTCTCATGGAGAGGGGCCTGAAATATCAGAAAAGCTGCTGTATTTGTGATATGTTGATTAATGTTGTACTAATAGCTGAGCTATGTCTGTAATAATTATTAATTGGTTTTAAAATCCTAAGCAGAGCGGGGATCCAATTTTGGGCTGAAAGGCCATTTACAGTTTGCCAGCAAGGCAGATATTAGGATCTTACCCAGCAGATCTGAGATATCACAGCCATGGCTCAGCAAGGCCCGGAAAGCACATGCTTAATCCTCTCCTTCTTCCAAAAAACCATGAGATATATATAGACAAGACAGAGCAAAATAAATATTGCTTCTATTGAAGAAAGGGGGAAAGATTAAGTGAGTAGGCCAAGTCAGGCAGAAGGTCTGTGTCAGAGCCAGGAGCTGAAATCACCTCTCCTGAGGACAATCTTTAATGTCATTGCCAAAGGCAGGCTTCCCTGTAATCAGGAGCTGACCTCCCTGTGGCTCCTTGTGCGAAATCCCCTTGCTCCTCAGGACCCGCCACTTTGATCCAGCTTCTTTCTTTTATCTTTTTTTTGCTTGTCTGCTCTCAGTTGATGTTCAGAGGGGGCCGTGCTAGAGTAAGCATCACCAGTGAAAGACCATGAGAGGCTTTTCCTTTTGAAAAAAGCAAATACACACCCCCCCAAAAAAATCAGTTGTATTCAGTATCAGGGGTGGCTCACATTTGGATGCAGATTTGCATCCTGTACCAGCAAGCAGGTTTCAGGATGTTGGTAACAGAACCCATTCACATTAACAAGAGCAAGAAGGCAGAAGAGGCACTGTGAGAGAAACTAACTTAAAAGGGAACATTTTTAGGGCAGGCTAGTCTGGTCCACCCTGCTCCAAGATATTCACCTTGCCAGCAGATGCTTTTGAGTAGGGATGCATTTGCCCAATCCCTGACCTTTTAGGTCAGTGGGAAGAGCTGCAGGCAGTTAGCTGTCTTGGGAAAAAGCCCCAAATGACAGAAAATTAAACTGTTATTGCCGTTTGACTCATGGCCGTGAGTATTTTGCTCTCTGTGCAGCTGCTGGGAGAACTGGGGGTGGCTACTGGGAGATGATTGAATACATGTGACATCCCTGAGGTAAAAGAATTGTGTGGTGAGGCTTTAAAATGTTACAGCAATCCTTAACAAGCAGCAGCCCTGCCAGGCACTGCTGTTCTTGCAGAACTGTATCCGAGGGAGCAGACACCGTCTCTGTTGTGAAATTCCTTGAGTTATTTGCACAGTGATCACACCCAGTGTTACGTAAGCAAAGGTTAAAGGGGTGGTTTGTTGCCCCTAAGAAGTGAAGGAAATGAGAAATAGAAATAAAGGGGCTGTCACAACCTTGTGAATCTAAAAGAAGCAGGAGGATTTGGTCAAACATGGGTACAGAAGACCAGGCTCCTCTAGCTGCTTTTATGTACCTTCTCAAATGGAGATTGCTC
The DNA here is from genome assembly GCA_024611175.1 of Megaceryle torquata. Lineage (NCBI taxonomy): Eukaryota > Metazoa > Chordata > Aves > Coraciiformes > Cerylidae > Megaceryle > Megaceryle torquata. The sequence continues at coordinate 45,250 of JANIJG010000306.1, read as the reverse complement.
TCTAAGAAGGGGTTTAATGATGTGAAAAGGAGCCCGTCTGCTCTAGAAGTTAGGCCCGAGGATGACTGCATCCATGTTGGCCAAGTCCTCTATCAGTTGCATAGAAAAATAGAAGTTCTTAGTCTCTGACTGCTGTCAGGCTTCAGATGAGGAAGCTTTATGGCCATGCTGCTCACAGCTGCTGGCTCCTCTCCCTTCCCAGCTCCACTTCTAAGCGGGGTCAGAGTCAGGGCAACGGTCAAAGTGCCAGGGAATATCGCCTGGTGGCGATAGCTGTCATTTCTCCTCCATCTGCAAAGCTGAAAATGGAGAGAGACCAAAAAAAAGTCTGAAACCCTACAATAATGATAATAATCCCCAATTCCCTTGTAGTCAGTCTCATCTCACCCCACCCTTTAGTTTCTTCTCCAGCAGGAAAATGTTTCCCCAGCATTGCTGGCACCCTTAGCAGGAGAGATCCGGTGCGGGAGTTGTGCTGGGAGTCAGGCAGAGAGATAGCGTGAAGAGCTGGGACAGGAGACTGGGTTTCTTTTAGGACAGTGAGTTCAGTTTGTTGCTCTGCCAGAGGCTTTTCCATGTGACCTGCCTTTTAAACCCCTCTCTGCCTCATTTCTCCAGCATTTAAATGGGATAGCACTGTTCTCTTCATCTGTTTGGGTTGTAAGCTCTCTAAAGCAGAGGCTATTCCTTCCTGTGCTTGTGTACATCTCCTGATATGCCTGGTCCTAACTGTAGCTGCTCCTGTGAGATCCCTTTTAATGAGAATGAGCATGTGTCCTCCTCTCTCTGATCAGGATCAGCCAGTTCTTCCCCTTTACATTTCCTATCACAGCAGTTGCACCAGGATCAAGGCAGGATTTGACTCTAAGTTGTCCAAGTGTGAAAGCACAGCATATGTTGTACCAGTCAAAGTGTGAAGCAGCCCTGAACTTCACACAAATCCATCACCTGAGCCACAAAGGAACATAGCAGCTTCTCCAATGAATTGGAGAGCTGCCAAATGCATTGGGTGCATTAAGAGTGTGGCCAGCAGGTTGGGGAAGATTCTCTTTCCCCTCAACTCTGCTCTAGGGAGGCCACCCTTAGATTATTTGGTCCAGTTTTGGGTTCCCCAGTTCAAGGGAGACAAGGAACTACTGGAGTGATTTCAGTGGAGGCTATGAAGACAGTGAGGGGACTGGAGCATCTCTGAGCCAAGGAAAGGCTGAGAACCCTGAGACTGTTTAGCTTGGAGAAGAGCAGACTGAGAGGGGATCTGATCAATGCTGATCAATAGCTGAAGAGCAGAGGCCAAAACGATGGGGCCAGACTCTTCTCAGTGGTGTCCAGTGACAGGACAAGGGGCAATGGACACAAAGTGGAACCCAGGAGGTTCCATCTGAACAGAAGTCAAAACTTTCATTTGAGGGTGCTGGAGCTCTGGACCAGGCTGCCCAGAGAGGTTGTGGAGTCTCCTTCTCTGGACAATGCAAACCTGGGCACCCTGCTCTGGTGACCCTGCTTTAGCAGGGAGGTTGGATGAGATGATCTCTAGAGGTCCCTGCTGTGCTGTGGTTCTGTGCTGTGTCTAAATAGAATGGCTGCATAGCACAAATTAGCCAGGATCATGTGCAAAAAAACATGGGCTGGTCTCTGCTCAGAGAGGGAGATCCCCGAAGGTTGTGTCTCAGCCCACCACATGCCTTGGGACAGGCTGTATGAATGCTGGGTCCCTCTGGACCCCTGGGCTCTACTAACAGAGCTGGCCATAGGACTCCAAACAGGTGTTGCAAATTTTGCTCCTTTCTGGGTGTGTTTTTTTTGGTTTGGGTTTGGTTTTTTTTTGTTTTTTTCCAAGCGGGGCAAGACCATCTGTTATGTTCTGAGGTCATTAATGATTTCCAGGATTGCCAGGAAATAGAAAATACTTCAGCAGCATACAACGTGTAGGGCAAACAAAATAATATACATACATATGCAAGAAACCAGCACAGGCTGGAGTATTTGATGAAATATTACAATGGAGTGGCTTCCAGCGGTTTAGCCTTTAGAAACTGCACAGCTGTTTCAAGCTGTTGAGCACTTGAGGAGATGATCTGTATTTACATGACAAAGGCAAAAACAACATAGTTGTCTCCATTGCCTCTTTCTTGGTGTGCCACGCAGGGGTGCTGCCCAGCTCCCTGCTCAGATCGGGAGTAGGATGGCTTCTGCTTGCAGCCAAGGATCTCTGAGGCTTTACCTTGTCACTCAAATCCAACTCTGATCTGGAGAACTTTGGCTATAGCCCAAAAAGCCAAACAAAAGCCTGCTGAAGCCAGTGGGAATCTTTAGGTGAAATGCTCAAGGGTTTGCCTTGGATTTGGGTTCCTTACTGCAGCTCTGACCCAAAGTCAGTGTAATTACTTTAGTTTGGGATAATGACACTGTTTCCAAAGTGTTTCAGAAGTTAGGAAGAGCTCATTTCCAATCAGGAAGCAGGGCCCTACCAGGAGCACATGGGTTCCCATGGACCTCATCACCCCCTTTGTGTGGGGCCAGGCTGCTTTCAGGTGCTTGTGTACAATGCATGCTCCAATGTGTTCTGCTCACCCAGTTTTGTGACTGGCCACCAACAGCTGCCTCAGGGAAGCTGTTGACTTCTCTGTGACAGGCATGATCCGCTGTACTCCTGAATCAGTTATCAGGAGTTTGACTCAAGTAGGAGGCAAAAAAGGCTTGTGATAAAGCTGCCTGGATGTCTCATTTACAGCCAAGAGAGGGATCTTAGGTTTACAGGGCTGGCACAGCTTTCTGGTGCTGGGACAGCACAGTTGTTGTTTTGACATTATCAAAACATTTCATTTTTGTGTGCTACTTTTCCTTTTTGATAACAAATTAGAATGACAGAACTTTTTAGGTTAGAAAAGGCCTTTTGAGATCTTCAAGTCCAACAGTTAACCCAGCACTGCTTGGTCACCACTAAACCATGTCCCTCAGCAACACGTCTACATGGCTCTGAAACCCCTCCAGGGATGGGGACTCCACCACTGCCCTGGGCAGCCTGGGACAGGCCTTGACAACCCTTTGGGGAAGACGTTTTTTCTCGTGTCCAATCTAAACCTCCCCTGGTGCAACTTGAGGCTGTTTCCTCTTGTCCTGTTTCTTCTTCCTTGGGAGAAGAGACTGACCCCACCTGTCTCCAACCTCCTTTCAGGGAGTTCTCAGGGGTGAGAAGGTCTCCCCCAAGCCTTCTTTTCTCCAGGTTGAACAACCTCAGGTCCCTCAGCTGCTTCTCACAAGACTTATTCTTTAGATCCTTCCCCAGCTTCATTGCCCTTCTCTGGACATGCTCCAGCCCCTCAATGTCCTTTTTGTAGTGAAGGGCCTTTTTCTGAAGGTTATCCCAAAAGTGATAGTTAATATATGCATCTTTTTGAATTTTCTTGGAGCTAGTGGCTTACCAGGATTATTCCAAACTTAAAATCCAAACTTGGATGTTAATAAAGTGCTTAAAGAGATTGTCGTGGTTTGATGGTCCTCCTCAGGTATATCAATGGATCTTTGCACCATGTATATGGCTTCTACTCCAATTGATTAAAAAGCTATCCTGATTTTACTGCCAGCAAAGTTCTTTCACCCCATTTGGATATAACTGCATGCAAGAATAAAGACTGGCCACTCAGATTGTAACACAAGGGTAGGGGTTGCAATATTTGTGGTGTGCCAAAGTAGAAAACTGATGCAGCAGAGTCTGCCTTGAAGTGGAGACTGCAGCTTCTGCCTGCACTGGAGACATGCTCTGAGTTGTATGTAAGGGAGGACAGGGTGGGTTACTCAGGACATGCACAGTGCTGCTAGTGCTTAAGGACTGATTTACACATAGGGTGGTTGGAGACAGACTAGCCTGCAGCACGGTTTGTTTGGGTTTGCATATTTCCAAGTGTTCTTCTTTCATTTTAAAGAGCTATTCTTTTATTCAAGGAAACCTGGCTCCAGGCTTTCCTGGTTTAAATTCCAGATTCCCATAGAAATCTGGGAGTCTCTAGCTGACATTTGTGCTTTGTGGTGCCTTGCCTTTGTTCAGAGGTGTTAGATGCTACATGTAAAGCTAATGCTAAAGTAAAAAAAAAAACCTTAGAAAAGCATTTGCCTTTAATTTTGTTTACAAGATGAGAAACAAGGTCCAGCCTCCAGTCTTTCATCATGTTGCAGTTACCCAGGCTCAGAACAAACAGCCTGTTAAGATAAAAGGACAGCCTGCAGCTTGCCAGGGCATGCAGCTTGCTTCATTCAAGTCTCACCTACCAAATGCTTGGGCCAGGCCAGCTCCATTCTTTATGTATTTTGTTATTTTTAGCATTCTATGAACTTTCTAGGAAAAAAAAAGTTTCCTGTTACAGGGTTCTGCAACCAAATTTAGTTCTAACTCCTACACCAACAACACTTTCAATGTGCTGTTCAAAGCAAATCCATCAAAGGAGGATACTGTTAATAAAACTCAGGAGAAATGAGAGGTCGAGTGACGTGAGCAAGTAGACCTTTCAGTCTCTTTGGAGCTCTTATTCAAAGCCAAGAGGAATTTCTTCTGACAAAAACACTTGTTTTAACTTTGGAGATTGCTCTTTGAACTGGAAAGAACTACTCCGATGCATAAAGACACTTATCTCCATCTTTACAGTGCTCCCAAATGTATCCAGGGACAACACCTATCTTTTTTTTTAATATATATATATATACTTTTCCACCTGAAGAAATAAACCCCAAACCAGTCTATTTAAACCTTCTGTTCCTCCACTTGTGACAATATTTTAGCGTCTCAGTAGCAGAATCATTTGTAACACGAGATGAATTGTCATTGTTTATCTCATCATAAAAACTTACATGGGACAGTTCTTGAGGTAATATAAACTCTTTTATTTAGGCAGTAGGAAAACTCAGTGAATTTAAAAGAGCTTCTGCTGATAAAAATGGATCCTTCCTGAAATCTGTTCATTTTCACCTGGCAGCCTTTGGAGAGAGTATGTAGGTATCATATGTGGCACCTGTGGCTTCACACAGGTAAATGTTGGTCAGTTCTTTTGTTATTTCTCAAGTTCAAAACTGTGTTCAGTTCAGGGCCCTCACTCCAAGGATATTGAGGGGCTGGATCATGTCCAGAGATGGGCAATGAAGCTGGTGAAGGGTCAGGAGCACAGGTCTTGTGAGGAGTGGCTGAGGAGCCTAGGGCTGTTGAGCCTGGAGAAAAGGATGCTCAGGGGAGACCTCACTCTTGCCAACCCCCTGAAAGGAGGTTGGAACCAGTGGGGGTTGGTCTCTTCTCCCAAGGAACAAGCAATAGGACAAGAGGAAATGGCCTCAAGTTGTGCCACAGGAAAGTTTAGGTTAGA
>JANIJG010000306.1:27204-39802 GCA_024611175.1 Megaceryle torquata | reverse complement strand
CTCTGGTGAGACCTCACCTGGAATACTGCATCCAGCTCTGGAGTCCTCAGCACAGGAAGGACATGGACCTGATGGAGCGGGTCCAGAGGAGGGCCATGAAGATGATCAGGGGGCTGGAGCACCTCTCCTACGAGGACAAGCTGAGGGAGCTGGGATTGTTCAGCCTGGAGAAGAGAAGGCTCCAGGGAGACCTAATAGCCACCTTCCAGTGCCTGAAGGCAGCTTATCAGAAGACTGGAGAGGGCCTGTTTACAAAGGCCTGGAGTGAAAGGACGAGGGGCAATGGTTTTAAATTAGAAATGAGTGGATTTAGATTAGAAATGAGGAGGAAGTTCTTTACCATGAGAGTGGGGGAGCAATGGAACAGGTTGCCCAGCGAGGTGGTTGAGGCCCCGTCCCTGGAGATACTCGAGGTGGGGCTTGATGAAGCTCTGAGCAACCTGCTCTAGTTGAAGATGTCCCTGCTCTCAGCAGGGGGGTTGGACTGGATGACCTCTAGAGGTCCCTTCCAACACAGACATTTCTGTATTTCTATGTTTCTATATGTCACTTCTGAATGGAGTCCAAGGTATTTAATCTGAGGAAGCAGCACTGGTGATGTGTAGGGTTTACACAGGATGGCAGCTGGCCAGGGCTGTTTTACCTGAGTAACCTCTGTTTCTAATATCTGCTGGATTTTTGTTGCTTTTTTTTTCCCCGCAGAGAGAAATCCATGGTACCACTTTCTTTTGCACATGATTCAGTGCTTGTAGGTGACTTTCCACCCTCCCCCCCACATAACTGAGATAATGCCAGGGTGAATATACTGCATGTCTTGCTGAAATCTCACACCCTAGACATTTTATACAGGAGTCACGTGAGGTTCTTTTCTGGAGGAGCTGCTGCTGGCTGCCTGTGGGATGTCTGCCCTGTGTATTTGGTAGCAGGTAGGACTTGACCCTCTGGGCTGGCTTCCCTCTTTTCTGCAAGGTTTCACCAGCTGTATCACCATCCTAGTGTCAGATGAGTGACACCAAGATGCAGGTCCGCCTAAGCTGATAAGAAGAGCTGGACGTGAAGGAACTGGTCTGCACCCAACAGCAGTGACCTGTCCCACTCTCTCTGAATGCAGCACATTATAGGAAGCAGTTTACTGATGCTGTAACACCCTTGTTTTTACCAGGATGGGAAAACAGAGGTAAGGAAGATGCTTGTGGCTGAAAATCTCATCTCACATGGCCCACCCATCACTGTGGTTTGTCTCTCCACTGCTTGTCATTCAATAGCCTTGAGCCTCTCTCATCAGTGTGGGGACTGCCAGTGGTGATGAAGAGATGTGTTCATCTTTTGGCAAAGATGTTTTTCATGTAGCCACAAAACCAGAGCACTCCTCTAGTTCTCACTGCCACTTCCTGCCTGCTCCCAATGTCCAGAAGTGACCTTGCAGAGGCTGCTTTCAGGGTTTGCCTCCAGCAAGGATATCCAGAAATGGGAGAACTTTAGCAAAAAAAAAAAAAAACAAACCAAATGTGCCTCACCAAATCTGGCTTTCTCACCAAGTCTTATATCTAATTGAAATACTTCAGCACAGGCACTGTGTCAACCATGTGGGCTGTCAGCCTGGCAAAATACATATTGCATGGCAGGCTTCTGTGTGCGCTAAAACCTCAGTCTCACCGTTTCTGTGTAACCTGAACTTATAATTTTTGTTGAGGGAGGCTGAACTAAAAGAAGCCTGTAGTATTCTTCCGGGCAGAAAAGGAGCATGTTGGAAAACCTGAGCCAGCCCCAGCCTGTTGAATGCTCAGTGGATACTTGCTGGTGGGAAGATAGTATGTGGGATGTACTCTGTGGGGACTCTCTCTCTTCTTTCTATTCCTTTGGCTCTGTGCCCTTCGCTGCTAATTTCCACGGCTGTTATCCTGCTGACGTTCTTGTCAAATTCCTTCCTTGGCTAACAGACATGATCATCAGACTCCCTGAGCAAAGATTTTGCCCTGGTTTGGCTTGGGACTTAACTGGTCACTGGATTTCTGTGCCCCTAGACGCCTACAGCTTTTTCAGACTTACGAGCAGCCCTGTGAACCTGAGGTCCAAGGGGCTTCCCTTTCCTCCAAATGACTCATGGCCTACGTGGAGAGAGGCCCCTTTTTTCCAGAAGGCTCCCAAAGACATTGGACATGTTGCAAAAAAAAGGGCAAAAGTCATTTGGAAATTACTGCAGTGTTGGGATAAATTTTTTTTAACGTTAAAGTGGGGTTTAACTTCCCAAGGGAAGGCCAAGCTGGCTCAAATATCATCCCTCCCACCTATCTGTGGACAGCCTGAGTCATCCCATGTGGGTGCTTTTCTCTTTCCATCAGCTAGCTTAGGAGGCAATTAACTTCTAAGATCTTTGCAGGAGTCTATATTATCCTAATTTCTCTTTTCAGTGGAGTTTGATGCACTTTCTTAGCAAGTCTCTAGATAATGTGTCAAAAGCGCATTCAGAAACACTGAACCACAGCCTCAGTTCCAACACACAGAGCATATTAGGAGCTTGCCTGGGCATCTTTTAGGCTCCTGTTCTTAGTGGGTGAGGATGGAAAGAAAACAGCCACTGCTGGAGTGGGTGGATGGATGGATGGAAAATGGGCATCCAGGAACACTGGACATCCCTAGTTCCACTCTGTTAGGGGGGAAGCACAGGCAGGAGAGTCTTCAGTTACACTGCAAAGCTCTGTTAGAGCTGTGAGAATTCCCAGAAGCACAAATAGTGTCACCTCTCATGGGTCTTTTTGCTGTCAAGTCAGGATAAAGTGCAGCTCAGCAGCTGGCTCATGCTTTAATGCAGCAAAGGAATAGACTAAAACATGTAAAAGTTATTGTTTTAAGACAGGCACAATTATCTGGGAACATGCGAACAAAGCTTGCAAATTTTGGTTACTGTTGCATGTATCTGAAGGCAAAGTTTGGGTATAAGAATCAAGTCTGTATAATGCTGAGTGAGAGTAGGCTCATTTTAACAGAATTTCCCCACAACTTTTCATATTACTGGGACTGCAGAACCCTATTTACTTCAAGTACAGGCCTCACCACAGCTATTACATCATGAACTTAAGATCTCTCCCTAGGAAAAGAAACACTTTTCAGGGAAAAAAAAAAAAAAAAAAAAAGGAGAAAAAGAGGAAGTGTTCGAAGAAGTTCACAAACCCTCAGATTCCTCCAGGGTCCCCAGCTGTGCTGTGTGTTGTCCCAGCTGAATGCCAGATATTTCCGCTCTGCACATTGATGCATTCAAGGAGGAATCAAAGCAGCTTTCTTGAGTGTGCTTCGAGCCAAGTGTGTATGTCCTACAGCAAAACAGCCACAATCCCTAAAGTTACAGCCCTTTATTCTTTCTTCTGTATAGGTCTGAGGCTGAACATGTGCTCTCTGGAGCTCTGCCTGTCAGAGCCTAAAGTGATAGACAAGACTTCAGATGGTCCATGGTCCCAGTGACCTGGAAGCTGTATCCTCTGATGGACCATTTTTGGTGATCATAGAAGTATAGAATCATGTTGGTTGGAGGAGACTTTAAAATCATTGAGTCCAAATGTGAACGTAGTGCTGTCAGGTCACCACTAAACCATGTCCCTCAGCAACACATCTACATGGCTTTTAAACCCCTCCAGGGATGGGGACTCCACCACTGCCTTGGGCAGCCTGGGACAGGCCTTGACAACCCTTTTGGGGAAGACATTTTTCCTCATGTCTAACCTAAACTTTCCTGTGGCACAACTTGAGGCCATTTCCTCTTGTCCTATTGCTTGTTCCTTGGGAGAAGAGACTGACCCCCACCTGTGTCCAGCCTCCTTTCAGGGAGTTGTCAAGAGCAAGAACATCTCCCCTGAGCCTCCTTTTCTCCAGGCTAAACAACCCCAGGTCCCTCAGCTGCTCCTCACAAGACTGAACCCAGGACTCAAGGGGTGGCCTCAACAGTATCCAGTCCAGGGGGACAATCTCTGCCCTCGTCCCGCTGGTAACACTAGGGCTGATACAAGCCAGGATGCTGGTGGCCTTCTTGGCCACCTGGGCACACACCGGCTCATCTTCAGCTGGCTGTTGACCAACACTCCTGGTCCTTTTCTACAAGGCAGTTTCCAGCCACTCTTCCCCTAGCCTAGAACATTGCAGGGGGTTGTTTTGACCCAAGTGCAGGACCCATTATGCAGCAGTCTTCACTGTTGAGGGGAAGAAGAGCAGTACTTCTCTGATGGTCTCATTGAATCACATGTCCCATTGAGACCATTCTTCACAGAGGTGCCTCCTTTGGAAGCACATGCTGGTGAGTGGCCAAGCACTGATGGTGATGGGGCTCCCTGGGTGGAAATTAACCCAGTGTGACAGGAAGACTCTGACAGATGCATTGTCACATGGGATTGTTTTATTATTCTAATGTTAGATGGGCCCAGCCATTAGCACAAAGCCAGGTTTTTGGTGAGTCATATCTGCAAGCAGAAACCCTTGTGACAGTCCCTATTTCCTCACACCCCTGATGAAATTCTGTGTGGGGTTGTGACCACTCAGCAGAGCAGAGTGGGGCTGTGTGCCACAGCACCCTCAGTTGGGAAAGCTCCCTGGGGACTCTGCAAGGTGGTGAGTTCTGTCCAGTCCCGTGGTAGCATCACTGCAGGAGCATTGCAAAGCAGATGTCTGGCCAAAATTATCTGATTGCCTCCTTAATGAAGGGGCAGGGGGCTGGGCTGACCTGCACTGGTCATACTCATAGTTTACTTGGTTCTTGTATCTTTATGTTGGGAGCTGCTGTAGCTGTCCCTCAAAGATACCACTGCTGCTCTGTTTCTGACGATCCCTCAGCCTTCAGTGAAATGGGTGGGTTGTTTGTGTCCATGTTGAAGGACAGTTTCTCTGTACGCTGTGTCTTGTGATTGCTTGCTTAGATTATATGTTCTGCAGCTCAGGTCCAAGCCACGTCGCTTACAAGCTAGTAGATTATTCAAAGTGGTATTTCACATCTTCACAATAATTGTTCACTCTTAACTGTGGAGAAGATTGTTTCAAAATCAGCCCTTGCATCTGCCTTTCAGTTTGTAACCTCTCTAAGCAGCTATCACCAAGTGCAAAGGTGAAAGACACCTGCTGAAAATTGAAAGCACTGTAGGCAGCAGAGTGTGTTCTTCAAGGGCTCTGTCCCTCATCGGTGTCGAACTGCCTAAGTCAATGTCGGCCAGAAGAAATGAACTAACAGCTCACTTCCTAAAATGGAAGTATCCCCATATGTGGTTCCTGGCTGAGGATTTATCTTGGGAGCAAGATCAGCAAGTGAACAGTAGTGACTGTGGTATGTCCTGCACCCCTGCCAGCCCCATGGAGCTTGAAGGAAGGAGAGCAGCACTGTCTGCTGTAGATCTGACACGTAGCAGGGGACTTTGCACCCTATAAAATCCCCTTCATTTAACTGTAGCTGCCAATAAATCTACTTTAAGTAAACAGGGTATCTTTCTTGAAAAGAAGCTACTGCTCTTTGGGTCTAGCCTCCCTCTGTTAGTGAGCATATCCTTCAGGAACTCCCTAGAGCTTAAATGTTTTGGGCATGTTAGTTAGCAGAACAAATCAAAACGGGAACTTGGAAAATTCTATACTGTGAGTTTATTTGCAGTTTAGCAGCAAAAGCACGTTCTTCAATGGCAGAGAGCAGCTGAGGGTCCATCCGTGCAAGGGCTGATAGGCAACAGTGGAGGAACCCCAAATATACCATGGCACTCCTTATCCTGCAAATGATCCAAGGCCAGAGCTACTTTCTGTTCGGGATCCCAAGACTGCAGGTGTTTCTTCACCTTAATTTTAACTACTCTCACCATGTTTAGCCCTGCTCTGAGGCTTTGGGCAACCTAACCTACCTGAAGTTTGAGGTCCTGTTCATCTTCTCACCATTTTTACCTCTTGGGTTTTTTTGTTTGTTTGTTTGTTTTTTGGGTTTTTTTTTAGATGGCTGCAGCAGGATTGTATCATGAAGGTATTTGCAGGTAAGATATTCATCCTGATGACAGTAGCTCTAGACACTAGCTCCTTCCAGATGTCCTCGAAGCTGACAAGAGTTTCTTACCCACAGTTATCTATCAACTGGGCAGTCCCTGCCTTGCCCTTCCTGCAATGGACTTTTGCCTTCATGTGTTCCAGAGCAACAATCCAGCCAAGCTGAGTAAGGAGCTGGAGGACAGAGGAGTGAGGTTTAGTGTTGAGAGGCTTGAATTATAGCTGCCCTTGCTCCATGGTACACCTTAGCACCCTCTGAGCACTGGCTTCAGCAGGGACTGGTTCAGATGGTGTCAGCAGACAAACCAGGAATTTCTGCTTTGAAAACAAAGGCAGAATTTAATGGGTTTTTTGTGATTTGGTGTTTTAGGATTTTTTTATTATCTTTCAGAAATGGGAAAAATGAGAGTGAAAGCCCACTTTTAACATACAGCTTGCAGGTCTGGGATCTGCCCTGAAATCCCAGATCATGGGGAGTCTCCAGTCCTCCTAGGGAAGGATTCACAGGTAAGCCTCAATATGAAACCCCTAAAAACCATGAGAATAAGTGAAACAAAGATAACACCAATTTTTCTATGAAAACCTTGACTTTTAAGATAACATCAGGATTTTCCTGAGGTTTGACTCATTTGTTTTTGCAAGGGCTGCAGACAGGGACGGAAGCTACACTTTCCAAGCAGTGGTGGCTGGGGTGGGAGAGCAGAGGTTTCCAGCATCGGCTGCTGCAGGGAAGGTGGATCAAGGATCATTTCCATCTCCCTGAGGCCGAGCTCAGCTCTTGCAGGGGAATATAATTTCTTGGGAAATAATTGATAACACAAACTTCTTTCCAAAGTCCTCACCTATTCACTCATTGGCCTGAAAGCTTAAGGTTTTTGGAATCGGATATTCCTTTATTTAACTGAGGAGGTGTCCAAGTGGCTAATGCTCTCTTGCCTAGAGTAAATTCCTGGGGTAAATGTCTCTAGCTTGTTAGCTCTGGGATGGGATTCAGTCCATCAACTGTTTTTGAATGTGGGTGTTTTCATTTCTATCCTCCTTGGCACAGGAGGGAAGTAGGCCATGACTAATCTTTTCTGACCTCGGTGCCAGTGCAATTGTGTGAGAGATTCAGCGGCTGAAGAAAATGCTGAAGAATCACATCAGGAATAGGGGAGTTTTCTGCACATCAGGCTGCAGATGTAAATGAGCAACCTCAGGCAAAATACAAGCAAAATCTGTTTCTCTTTGGCAGGCCAAAAACCAGCCAGCACTTCCCAGTACTGGTCAGGAGTAGCAGCAAGAGCAAATGGCAAATGCAAAGGGTATTTGCAGCTGTTCCCCTGGCCTGGTCCAGATACCTCTGCCACGATCCACCAGCCCATCTCTAGAGGGTGGGAGCCCCAGGAGATGCAGATGAGTGGTTATTCTTAAACTGGCCAGGTCATCTCAATTTTGTCTTAGAGCTGTTTGGTTGACAAAATCTGTGAGCTGCATCCAACAGGAACAGCTAGTCTAGGAACTCCCAGCTGGTGTCTAGCATAGTGCAGGCTTGGGAGACTTCAGCAGCAACTTGAAAATTAAGAATTAAGGCTGATATTGATAGTGAAATAATGAAGGTAACAAAATAGATATTCACTTCTGCATTACTTAATGACTCTAAGTCAAGACTCCATCCACAGGGACATGGACAAACTTGGTAAGTGGGCCTGTGTGAACCTCATGAGGTTCAACAGTGCCAAGTGCAAGGTCCTGCACCTGGGTTGAGGCAATCTACAATATCAACACAGGCTGAGGGTGAAGGGGTTGAGTACAGCCCTGTGGAGAAGGACTTGAGTATACTGGTGGATGAAAAGCTGGACATGAGCTAGCACCATGCACTCTCAGCCCAGAAGCCAGTTGCATCCTGGGCTGCATCCAGAGCAGTGTGGGCAGCAGGTTGAGGGAGGGGATTCTGCCCCTCTGTTCTGGGGAGACCCCCCTGCAGTGCTGCATCCAGCTCTGGAGTCCTCAGCACAGGAGAGACAGGGCCCTGTTGGAGTGGTGCCAGAGGAGGCAACAGCAATGACTTGAGGGCTGGAACCCCTCTGCTGTGAGGCCAGGCTGAGAGAGTTGGGGTTGTTCAGCCTGGAGAAGGTTCTGGGAAGACCTTCTTGTGGCCTTTCAGTACTTAAAGGGGCCTGTCAGAAAGCCGGAGACAGACTTTTTAACAGGGCCTGTTGTGACAGGACAAGGGGTGTTGGTTTTAAACTAGAGGGAGATTTAGACTAGAGAGAAGGAAGAAGTTGTTTACTGTGAGGGTGGTGAGACCCTGCACCAGTTTACCCAGGGTCAGTGCCCCATCCCTGGCAGCATTGCAGGTAAGGTTGGACAAGTCTCTGAGGAACCTGCTGTAGTTGCACATGTCCCTGCACAGTGCAGGTGTTAGGCTAGATGGTCTTTAAGGGTTAACCCAAACTGTTCAATGATTCCATGATCATCTGATATTGCCTGATCCTCACCATGATCAATCCATGTCACCTTTTCCACCCCATTGATGGAGGGCAGGACTTGTGTAGGTCCTGTGGCCCTGCCAGTCCTTGGGCAGCGTGTCCTTGTGGGCACTCAGGTCTGCATAAAGCCATAACAGCAAATAGTTCCCACTCAAATTGTCTGATACTGTTATTTTGCTAGACTGGAATAAATGTAAGTATTTTTTTTCTTTCTGGTGGGTTTTTTTGGTGAACATTTGGTACCAGGCAGATAAACCACTTAATAAAATGATTAATCTCAAAAGAAAAAAGAAGTAAAAAAATGCAGCTAAACTGTAAGGTGCTATAAAAGCAGCTAGGACATAAGGTACTAGTGCTTTAAAACAAGGACCTGACATTGCTGCCCTGCACCGGATGGTGGTGGGTGCAAAGCATGAGGTGAGGACTTTCACACCTCTCCAAAAGCCTCATACCAGACAAAGAGAGAAGAGCCTCCTCTTCTGCCGAGGGGGCGGAAGCCACCTGCACGGGTCTAAGCGGAGATGCAGAGCCACATGGAGGAAATGCCATGTGCTCAGATCAGTCTGGACTTAGAAATCATGCTTTTTGCTCTTTTCCTTCTCTTTTTGTCCTCTCTCTGAGCACAGGAGACATCATGAGCAAGGGTTGTGGCATCCTGTGCCAGCAAGAAGGCAAAGGGCAAGGCAAAAACCCCAACTCGTGAGCACTGTTGTTGTTGTCTTCACCAAGTGACACAAAGAGTTAAAAGCCTTAAATGAAAAGCATCTCTAGGGAGGGGCTTTCAGCCAGCACATATATCAAAAAAGTTCACCTAACTTTTTCCCCTCCTGTTTGTGCCAAGGTTTTCATTCTGTTTCATTTGGCAGCCTATGTTCATTTTCAGAATATTAAAGAACAGAATTAAATAATTGAACCTTCTCCTTTGCAAATGTGGTTCCCTGGCTCATCGCCAGGTTTATACCGGGATAGGGACCAGCTACTTCTTTCAGCTGTAAAAATATACAGCAAACAGCATCGCACCCATGCCTGCCCGCTGCCTTGGCAACACACACAGCCTGCTTCAGCCAGCCCCCGCCATGACCATCACCACCTCTCTGGGATCTTTGTATTTTTATCTGAGTGACTTTCCTTTTACTGAAATGACACCAGGCCCTTGCACATAGAAATAAAGTTCTCTTTTATTGATGCTGCTGTTTGCTGATAGGGTAAGAGAGGAAGGGGCAGCTGCTGGATGGATAAGAAAGTGGGATGATAAAAAGAGGAGTCTGGAGAGAGACTTTGGATCTTACAGTGGATTTTGGGGCAAAGACTGACATGTTTCAGTGACACTTGCCAGTCTTGGCTTAGGAGGTGCCCAGTGAATGTGGAACTGAGCAGACCCCAGATGGGGCTCAAGTACTGTGTTAAGTCTTGGGACCCTCACTCTAAGAAAGACATTGTGGGGCTGGAGTGTGTCCAGAAGACAATGAAGCTGGTGAAGGACCTAGAGCACAAGTCTTGTGAGAAGTGGCCAAGGGACCTAGGGTTATTGATCCTGGAGAAAAGGAGGTGAGACCTTCATACTCTCAACAACTCCCTGAAAAGAGGCTGGAGCCAGGTGGGATCATGTCTTCTCCCAAGGAACCAGTGACAGGACAAGAGTAAAGGACCTCAAGTTGCTCCAGGGGAGGTTTAGGTTGGACATTAGGAACAACTTTTTCACCAAAAGGGTTGTCAAGGGCTGGCCCAGGCTTCTCAGGGCAGTAGTGGAGTCCCCATCCCGGAATGGGTTTCAAAGCCATGGAGATGTGTTGCTGAGGGACATGGTTTAGTGGTGA
Source organism: Megaceryle torquata (assembly GCA_024611175.1). NCBI lineage: Eukaryota > Metazoa > Chordata > Aves > Coraciiformes > Cerylidae > Megaceryle > Megaceryle torquata. The sequence goes on along the minus strand of JANIJG010000306.1, from coordinate 29,517 downwards.
CCTGGCAATGCTGGGTTAATGGTTGGACTTGATCTTGAAGGTCTTTTCTAACCTAAACAATTCTGTGATTCTGTGTCTCCGAGGATTTTAATGAGTTATAAAGAACTACAGGACTGTTGTGCTCTGCTATACGCCTGGTAACATTGAATCTGCGCTCAGCAAACTTAAAGTCAATCTAAAAACTGAAGAATGCAGTGGTATGAAACGGGATCTTTTGTACTGGTGGGAAGAGAGGTCTGTATTTACGGTGATATTTAGACCTATGGTGATGGTTCCCAAGCCATGCCTTCCAAGTACCCACTTCAGCATGTTATTGTAGATGCTTATTCCCAAAGAAGCCACATCTCCCTTTCACCAGTGTGAGCTGTAGGAAACCCGTCTGCTCCCGGGGTGCTGATCTCTGCGCTTCCCAGCCACGTACATCTTATTGCCTTTTGCCCTTGGGCTGGCTCTCTGCTTTTTTCTCCCTCTTAGGCCAATACCAGAGTCAGGCTGCAGTTGAGTATTTGTGTCATAGGGATGCATCAGCCCAGTTCTCCCCTTGCACTCTTGCAAAAAAGGCTCTCAGCTGGGTGGCTGGTTGCATTTGCCAGCCCCACTAAGGGGATAAAGCCTCCAAAAAGGCTGGTTTTGTGCAAGCCTGAACTTGTTTAAAAATTAAGCAAGCAAGCAGGAATGTCTTTGGTTCCTTCACTCATCAGCCTGGCCTTGGTAATACATCCCTGGGTGCTGGGGTTTGCCTGGTCCTTATCTGTGTCCATTGTGGAGAAGCAGCTTGGAGGCCTTGCTCAGCATTGCACCCCTCTCCTCGGGGTTTGGGCTCTTTCCTGCCCCTGTGAGAAGTAAGTGGGGTGTTCAGGCTTTTCCTAATTTAAGCTGTTACATAGAAAAACTTGTTTTCTCCCATCTGGAAGGTTAAGGGTGGGAGGATTAAGGTTTTCAGCTTTGAATGAGCTCTGAAGTGGGACAGGGATGTGTTTTTCAGCACAGCCCAGCAGCATCTGGTTACCTGCCAGTTTCATGCCCCAAGCAGCTGCCAGGAAAGTTGGGCTCTCATGCCTAGCTTTTATTTGCTGCGCAATATCGCCTGGATGTTCCTTCTGAAAACTGACAAGGAAAGCAGCCAAATAACAAAGCTTTTGAGGACACATTTTCAGCCCAGCAGTCAACCCTGCTGCCTCTGGGAAGCGTGTGGGGGATGGATTTTGCATGCGCATAGGGCTCTGCCGTCTCCTTTCATACATCAAAGTCCCCAGGAAATCAGAGGGTGCGAAGTTAAAGCTGAAGTTTTTCCTGCATTAAGGTATTACTATATTAAGATATTACTAGAAAGCACCGAGTCTTTTTATGCCTAGCTTTGGGCACTTGGTTGCTCTTGCAAGAAGGTGTTTGGCTATCCCTGTAAAACACAAGAAACCACATGGTGAAGGAAAGCTTTCTGCAGACAATTGTGTAAGTGAAGTAAAGGAAAAATATCCTAATTGGAGGAAATTACTAGAAATTCTGCCTTGAATCAGCTGGTAGCAAGCCCTGAGTTTCTGGAAAATGGCAGCGCCGAGGGCTAGGTGGATTATTGGCTTATTTTTAGCATTTCCTGAGAATTAGCCACGTCGATAGGGCTGCAGCAGACATCCAGTGTGGGACTGTACCAAAGCTTGTTAAGCTTTGATACCCCTGGGAGATAATGAGTGTGCTGTGAGTTAAAAAAAACAAGACCATATGTCATTTTTGCAAATAGCTTCCCAAAAGAAGCTTGTGGCCACAAGAATGAGACTACTGGATGAAATAAGTGGTAGCCATCTGAATAGTGCAGAGTTCAATCTGATGTATTTTTTGCTTTTCAAAGAGAAGCAGTTTGGGGCTGCCCTGGAAAAGGTGCATCTCCTAGGTGTCCTTGGGGATCTGGTCAGGGAGGGTCTTGCTGCTCATGATTTATGGCGGTCTGAATCTGTCTGGGGCTGTATTTGCCACACTTGGGCTGCGAGGAGGTTTCCTCCCTCCTGAGTACTCTTTCCTTTCCCAGCATTTGGACACACAATGGCTTCCCCAGATGGCAAGAGCTCTGCCAGGATCAGACTATGATTGGGTTCAAAACAGGCTGGGGCTCTGCTGCTGCTGCTGCCAATTCCCTCCAAAAAGTCAGTCTGTAAAAGCTGTGATAATGCAATGAGGGTTTGCACAATGAGTGCCCAGCAGGACATGGCCTTATGAAAAGAGTCATAAAATATTTTCTATTTTGTCCTGGTTCGAGTGAGAACAGAACTAATTCTGTTCAGTGATTTTACTTTTCAGTTCAGTACTTCTAACTAACTG
>JANIJG010000306.1:4567-18422 GCA_024611175.1 Megaceryle torquata | reverse complement strand
CGTGCGGGGGGGGGGGGGGGGGGGAGGGGGAGCAGGGAAATGACAAACACATCAGGGACGCTTTAGAGGGATTAAAAAAACCCAAACTATTAAACAGCACCTAACTGGGGGAAGAACTCCTTCTGGGGTGTTAAGTGCAGATGAGCAGGTGATAGTTACTGGTTCTTGAAGCTATAGGGTGCTGACAACCCAGTGTGGGAAGGTTCCCTGTACTCACACCCCTTCCCAAGGCAGCTGGGCCTGGCCTGTGTTGGAGGCAGATACAGCTCTGGTCAGACTGGGGAAGAAGTACAAAAGATGGGAAGGTAACCCACAAGTCAGACTCTTTAATCAGGGGTTTAACCCCGTCCTTGAGTCCATGCAGGCACAGCACCTGGCTGCCTTGTTGCCCCCCACTTTCAGGGTTAAGCTGGTTTTGATACTAAGCACTTCAGAGCTCGCACAGCTCTTCCAAACAGCAGAACTTTTTCTAGCCCTAAAGAGGCTTTTCCACTTGATGCTAAACCTGGTTTATCTTCCCTGTCCTACTGGGAAGCAGGTGGAAAAAGTGGTCTTTGGGCAGCATTGTGAGGCTGCTCTGACTTGGACAATTTCAAGAAATAGTCTCCCTTTAGAGGAGAATGCAAATTCTTCTTGCCAGGAGAGCTAGCACATGTTTCCTGAAATTATGGGCAATATGCATATACCATCTAATGCAGCTACCACAGGCTCTGAGGGTCCCAAGATGCACCTCATCTGGGTTACACCACTGCATATTGAGCTGTTACTGTTTTCAGAGACCTTGTGGGACTGACCACTGAAGTTTCACGGGGTAATATATAGAATCATAGATTGGTTTGGGTTGGATGGGACCTTTTAAGGTCATCTAGTCTAAGCCCCCCTGCAGTGAGAAGGGACATCTGCAACTAAAACAAGTTACTCAGAGCCCCATCCAACCTCACCTGGAATGTTTCCAGGGATGGGGCATTGATCACCTCTCTGGGCAACCTGGGCCAGTGTCTTACCACCCTCAGCATAAAAAAATTTCTTCCTTCTCTCTGGTTTATCTAGCCTAGGAGAGCTTTTGCCCATGGTCTGCAGCCTGAGGCAAAGGACTAGGAACAAAGAGCAAGAAAGCGCAGAGAAAATGAAGGTCTTTCAACTCATTTGGGGTTGGTGCGCATTCTGAGTAATTATTTTGGAAACAGCTTCAAGATCTGGCAATTTTTTTGCTCTGTGTCAAACTGTCAGCTCGTCTGTCCAAAATCCACCCCTGCATGACTCTGAGCACTGCCAGCCTACGAGTCCAGGGAGCTGGACATTTCACCCAACAAGCCCTGCACCCAGGGCAGGACTGAAGGGTCGAGCCTGCTGTCTTTTCCAAGATCATTGGTAGCAGCCTTAAAAAACTGAACTGGAGCTACATGTGGTGCTGTGAGAGCAGCAGAGCTGTGGGTTAATAGGATGCCTCAGGCTCATCGTATTTAGTCCTCTTGTTGCAAAAAAAAACGCCTCTTTGAACCCATTGATCATCTTCAACTTCGAAAACCATTCTTGCCACAAAAATTGCCAGATTTCCAGGGAAAAAAAGTGTGAGAAGTGAGTGTATTTCACTTTCCTTTCCAAATGGCTCTTGTTTTCAATTTTTACTTGCTAGGCAGTAAGTGGTAATGCTGTCATCCGGGAATTACGTGCGCTGCCGTTAAACCATCAGTCAATACGAGGATGCTTGGAGGGCTGGAGGAGGGAAGCAGCAGCAAGCTGCACAGGGGGGGCCTGAGACACGTACGCTGGAGAAGACCGGCTGCAGCGTTACAGTTATTTCCAAAGCTGGCTGTGTCATGCCTTCTGCAATATTCCAGTCAATCTAATGCAATGCTCGTTTTTTTATCATTAACCTCCACCGCGACCTCCCCATCTGCAGAATTAATCACTGCTGGAAAAGCTAGACAAGGATTTTAGAAGTAACAAACTACTGCTTTCATCCCTGGAAACTTCTTTTTCAGGCCTGTCAGTTCCACTCCAGTTCATTGACCATGCTCATTTATAAACAATATATATTAATTGCATAGACACTTAAATAATTTCTGTCTTTTTTTTTTTTTGAGGAGTGATGGTTTATTTGGCCTTTTCCTACTAGGCTATCCTAAAATTGAAACACTTGGATCACAGATGAGTTTCCCAGCAGCACACTGGGGTGCTTTCAGCCCAGATTTTGAAACTGGTTTTGATGGGTTCAAAAGCTGGATGTTATTCTTGGGGTTTTTTCCCTCCTGGTCTAGGCACTGAGCTAGGAGGGCCTCAGTTTGGAAATCCCTCTTGCTTGCACTGGGCTGTGAAACCACAGAATGTGGTTGCCCTTCAGCGCAGCCTTCCCAAAAACTTTTCCTCATGGGTGGCCAGATGTCCCCGCTTTCATGGGAACACAAGGCAGAGGCTGTCTCTCTCCCGTGTCTCTCTCCCACTCATCTCACTTGCTCCCTGGCTGGGAAAAAAATCCCAAAAGATGAGTGCCTTTATCCCCTGCCCTCATTCCCCCTGCACTTCCCCTTCCTCAGCCCTCCTTTCCTGGAGACCACAGCCATGGCATGCCTGTGATGCAGATCTTCAATCATTTGCCTGGGTTATGTCTTTACAATATCAGATTTTAGTAGAGTAATACAGTGAGGTCATCATAGCCGGCTGCACTTTTTTTTCGGCATGGTCACTATAGCAGCGAAGGTCGAAACAAAACATATAGTTCACCAAAGCAAAGTTTCCTGGCTGGTGGTGTTCATTTTTCTTTATGAGCTGACATTGGAAGACAGCAGAGCGGCAGCTAATGGAAACTCAAACGTCTTTCTCTCTCCTCTGTCTGCTCCTCTGTCTCCCCAGCAATCGAGATAAAGGTTAGACATCTGGTTTGGATCTGCTCTGTTTAACCAAAGCAAAGACCCGCTCCTGCCATCTCATAAATCATCCCACAGCTGGAGTGCAGTCCTAGCTCTTTGCTGGGGCTGTTTACCCTGCCATGTCCAATTTAACCACGGGGTTTGTTTTTGGAAATGCTGCACTTCCAGCAAGCTGCCTGCTCACATTTTGTGAGCAGACCGTGGCTGCTGGGCTGCAGCTCTGGGCAAGTGCAAGGGCTGAGAAGTTATTGTGGGTTTAAAATTATCTCAAGAGCTAAAGCCATGTGGGATGCTGGGCTTGGTGGCCAGCATGCCAGTGGCTGATCAGCCAGTTTAATGGGTCCAGACTCTTTGGTGGTGCCCAATGATAGCACAAGGTGCAATAGGCACAAACTGGAACCCAGGACATTCCACTTCAACATAAGGAGAAACTGCTTTCCTGTGAGGGTGCCAGAGCCTGGCCCAGGCTTCCCAGAGAGATTGTGGAGTCTCCTTCTCTGGAGAGCCTCCAAACCCAGCTGGACAATGTGATCCTGGGCACTCTGCTCTGGGTGACCGTGCTGGAGCAGGGGGGCTAGACAAGTTGATCTCCAGAGGTCCCTGCCAGTTGAAACCATTCTGTGATTCTGTGAATTGTGCTTGCTGGTGGTGCGCTCCCTGTGAGATGCTGCTCCCTGGGAACAGCCATCACACCCCAAAGAGCTTTATGGGCATGCAGGGACTGTTACACATACGCAGAAAGCAAATGAACACCTACAAAATCCAGCACCATTCAAATCCCCTTATCTCAGCTTATCATCTCCTTGTTACTCAGGGGTTTAGTGATTTTAAGGGTTGGGAGATGTATTATTTCCATCTCACAAGCAGGAGGCTGAAACAAGAAGGGACAACAGGTTGGCTGATGGCTACAGAGAAGACCTGTGGCCAAGGAAATACCCAACCCTATGTCTCAGTTATCTGATGATCCTTTTTTACAGGCTCAGCCACTTCAAGTTTATCTACATCTTGGATACAGTCCTAATTTCTAGGAACACCCAGAGTGGTAGAAGACAGCCTTTCCCTTAAACTCTTGACCTTGCAACATCAACACTTGCAGTGCAGAGTATTGCTTTGGTGTGGCCTTGCTGGAAAACCCACTTCAACTGAAAGGAGCTAGACAGGTATGTGTGTACATCTACATATTTTTAGATTGGCTTCTTTTACTGGTGTAATAAATGTAATACTGGCTAATAAAACATGTCAGAGCCACTTTGCCTCTCTTTTAAAGGTTTCCCAACAAATGCAAAGCTACAGTGTTATGAGAACCTAACCAAGCATTAAATGACAGTGCTGTCCTAAATGGTCTGGCTGCAATGCTTAACTCGGCTGTGTGTCCTACTCTTCATTTTTATACCACCTGTATCGTATATCAAGGTTATGTCTCTGCTCTGGTATTGAATGCGTGGATCCATAGCTCACTTACAGCCCAGAGCAGCATGTTCATCCAAGAGGGTTTCAGTCAGAGCAATTATGGTTTCACACTGGCTTACTGCAAAAGCTGTGGTGTAGTTTCTCCCATGGACTGTCCACTATCATGCTTTCATGATTCTGTAATCGCCCTAAATCTCTGGAGTTTTGTGGGAACAGGTTAGACAAACCTTTGTAGGGTTGATGGAGGTTGAGTTGATCCTGCCTTGGAGACCCACATCAAGTCCAAGGAGTCTTGGATTTACATGCTTTATCTTCAAGTCCTAATGCTAATTCTGTCCCAGTCAGCAGAGCCCCCAGTGATCCTCCTCATGGAGTATTTCACAGTAAGGTTGCCCAGAGGAAGCCATAAAGTCCTACATCCCCTCCTCCATCCACACCTCCATTTAGGAGTGGGTCCTGGTTGCCTAAATGAGAGCTCTTGCTGCAAGTCAGGATTCTTAATGGTGGTCAGGAATGTCTGTGTGGGGTTGGAAGACATAGTAAAGGTTAAGGAGATCCCACATGTACTATGTAATTGGTGCCTGAGGGTTTCTGAAATGGTATAACACACCTTGATGTAGGAAAACATATCCCACCCATATTGTCGATATAAATGATCAGACCTTCCTTGTGTTACTTCGGGATGCCTCAGAGCATGAGTCCCACAGGTGAGTTATGCTAAAATGTGCGGCCAAGCCTATGCAAAAGAAGATGAGGGCAGGTCAGAGGAGGAGGATGCCAAGTTACCATCTCCACTGATGCTGAACATTTTTATAGGATGTCTTGGTAGAAGTAGTAAAAGTGGTAGCTGTTGTGGTCCAGCAAGATGTGGTGAGAGTATCTTTTATTAAGCTGATCTGCCTCAAGAAAGCATCCTTTGAGACACATAAGTCCTTTTTGGGTGCCGGTTTGAGAGCATCAGCCCACCCATGGGGTATGTCCTCTGGCAGCTCACTCAGAGCTTATGCTGAAAGATGGAAAGACTTTCTAAATGTCATTAGAACAGGACAGGTCCTCACTGAGACACTTTTCTTCCAGTGAATCTCATATTTCACAATGTGCTCTCACCTTATCAGGAAGCACGAGGCTTGAGGACAGCTTTTATGTCTTTGCTGCCTCACTCTCAGGCAGGGGTGAAAGGCTGATGCTGCACCTTTCAAAGCAAAGTTGTCGGCATTTTTGATGACAGAGATTCAGATGGGATGTCTGCAGAAGAAGTTTTTCTCGAAGGACTGTGTCCTCTGGACTGTAGCACATAAAACCATAGAATGGTTTGGGTTAGAAGGGACCTTAAAGATCATCTAGTTCCAACCTCCTTGCCACAGGGGAGGCAAGGACAGGGACAGGGACACCTCCCACTGGACCAGGTTACTCAAAGCCCCATCCAACCTGGTCTCGAACACATCCAGGGATGAGGCATCTACAGCTTCTATGAGGAAGCTGTTCCAGTGTCTCACCACCCTCAGAGTGAGGGATTTCTTCCTAATATCTAATCTAAATCTCCCCTCTTTCAGTTTGAAACCATTACGTCTTGTCCTATCACAATGCTCCCCGATGAAGAGTCCATCTCCATCTTTCTTATAGGCTCCCTTAAAGTACTAAAAGGCCACAATGAGGTCTCTCCAGAGGCTTCTCTTCTCCCGGCTGAACAACACCAATTCTCTCAGCCTGTTTCCATAGCAAAGAGGTTCCAGCCCTTGGATCATCTTCGTGACCTAACTCTGGACCTGCGCCATCCATCACATGTCTTGAGTTCCTCAACACAGTGTCTATATTTCTTTTAGGATACTTTGATGAGGGGATGGGAACTGAAAAAACCCATTAGGGGATCAGGCCCCTCCCCTGACATGATGTGACTTGGCAATCAGGGCAATGTCAGCTGCATCCACAACGTGGGGCTGCTGATAAATGGTGGTGGGACATGTCAAGGGCCACCCGAAGACCAGTGGGGCATGGATGTTGGGGCTAACCATTGGCAGCCAGGAGCTGAGCAAGCTGCCCGAGTAGGGGCGGGGCTTAGCTATTTTTACTCCTGGTCTGGTCCTGCAGCCACGCTGGCAGATGCACTCCCAGCTGCAGATGATTTCCATGTGTCACCCTGCGTGGCAGCTGGCTGAGGGCCCAGGGCGTAATGTGCTTCCTTAAAAGGCTTGGGAGAGGCAGACATAATGCCCCACAACCCTGGAGCTGGGTGGGAACGGGGGCCCCCTTCCCAAGCTTCCTTCTTTCCCCCCCTAGCACGCTGTGAAAGCCCAGAGCACAACTTCACATCCCAGAATGCTGCATGGTCCAGTGGAAGCAGCTTCTCTGGGAAATGAAGGTGGCACCAGGGTTGGATAAACCTCTTCTGTGCTGCAGAGAGATGGGAGGCCAGAAAGAAGTATGATTCTGGTTGAAGATGTCCCTGCTCATTGCAGAGGAGTTGGGCTAGATGGCTTTGAAAGGTGCATTCCAACCCAAACCAGTCTGTTATTCCATGATTCTGTGGTTCATGGATCACTTTAAACTTGCTGCAATTTTTATACCCTCTAAGAGCAAAACCAGGAGGTCTTGGGCATGCCCCCATGCACAGTGAAATAACACAGGGCAGGCTGCTCTGTCATCAGGAGCAGCCACAGTTGGATGCATCCATTGAAAGAGCTGGTTATTATAATAAAGAAAAAGGTTATCCATTCCCCTCTTTCTTAAGGAAGGCCTTGTAATGTGCTCAGAAGAGGGTGCCAGCTTCCCAAGTGCAGCTACCAGGTCTTGTCTCAGCCCCACTTGAGCAGAGTCCCCACCCTCCCCTAATCCTGCTTTTTACCAATGAGAAGTTTTGGGAGCTGGGCTGCTCCATGTGCTGGGAACAACATAAAGGCTGGGACACCTCAAAATGTAAATCCCCACAGGGACAAAGCCTAGAGCAGCCCTGGGCGCTCCCCTTGCCATGATGAATCTGCAACCATGCTCACCTGGGCAAGTCAAAGTGAGGCTCTTGGTCCCCTGTGGATCATGTGCAATGAAGCCTAGAGAACCTGAGGTGTATGGCCAGCTTTATTTGGTCTTGTACATGGTCTTGTGGAAGGCAAACCATCCTGCCGGGAGGGCTGCTTTCAAAGGCACCGTGTACAACATGTAGAGTGGCTCATGTAATGGTCCTTGAAGACTCACCTGAAGTGCTTCAGAAAGTAGCACTCCAAAGTGTGGGACAGGTGAGCACCATGTTGCTTCTTCCTTGTGACAGTCCCACCCTGACCCATGGAGTAAGACATTGGCTATGACTGAAATTGTAGCCTTTGTCTCCTTTCCAAGATTTAATCAATGTGACCCTGTTCCTCAGAGGTGAATAAACTCCCTCTCCCTGCTGTGGACCTGCTCTGGTTTTGGAATTCAGCTGCCTCATCCGCAGCAGCTTCCTTCTCAACACCTCCAGGCCACCTGCAGACCACAGCTAAGGTCTGGGGAAATGTAGGACCTCAGCCCCACAGCCCAGAGCTGCTTTGTGTCCTGGAGGGTTCAAATTCATCTGCTCTGTGCTTTTAGGGTGGATTTTTGGAGAAGCAGGGAAATGCACATTATTTCTGTGAATTTTAGCTTCCCTGGATGAGCTCAGATAAGACTGGGAATAGACTGGTGTAAAAATCATCATGGACAAGGGCAGCAAAGAAGACACCCATAAATGCCATGGGGTCATGGAGCCATGCAGGTTGGAAGGGACCTCCAGATGCCTCTGGTCCAACACCCTCCTCAAATCAGGGCCAGCTGAGTCTGGGTTGCTTGGGGCCAGGGCCAGCTGAGTTTAAATTCCTCCAAGACAACCAAAACATCTCATCTTCCACCTTTTATTTAAAAGTTCTTTGTATAGACTTCCTGACAAGAAGCCACAATAAAAATAAAATCCCCCTCCCACCCAGTGCCACCCTCCCCTCCCCAGATTGCTTTTGTTTTTATAAAACACACAACTTCAGAAGAACATAGGAGGCATCCCACACCACAATGTAAAAATGTGTTAACTGAGGCCTTGGTCCCAGCAGTGCATTTGCATTCGGAAACCTTGCTTCCTTTTCCTTGCTAGTTTGGTTGGCCATGGATGTTACAAATGCTTATAAGAGATCTAGTCTGAAATCTAATCCAGCAAAAGGAGACCAAAAGAAAAAAAAAAAAAAAAAAAAAAAAAAAAAAGGAAGAAGGAAAAAATTAAGCACTTGTGTAGTTATTCTCTGTTATAAAAAAGATAAAAGCAAGCATGTAACAGTTGCAGAGAACTTATTATGATTTTTTTTGTGTGTGTCTCATTTTTATGGTGCCTTAGGTAGGCAGACTGCTGGAATTAGGAAGAAAGGGAGATTCAGAGACATGTTCAGAGACTACAACCATCTGCAATTAGGTAAATATTTGGTAATGTTGAAGCTATACAATAGAACCCGGACACATGTAGCCCTCAGTCCATGAACAGTTTAGCACCATATCGATAGGTCATGCAGCAAAACACTTTCTTCAAGGTTTGCTGGGAACTTAAAAGCATGAAATAGTACAGTGCAAGGTAGTCTATACCCTTCGCTTCTATAGGGGTAAGGTGGCAAGAGTTGATGCTCCTGTCTGCCTCAGAGGTATGTGTTGGCAGGTCGCTGGCTCTATGTTCCTATCACCGACACCACGTTAGGGTTGATGTTACCTGAAAATTCATCGGGAAAAGAGAAAATAAACAAGGTTATTTCGGGGAAGCTGTGCATGATATTGAGGGAGGGTAAACAGAGTTCAGGACTTGCTATGAAGTCCAGAGCACCACAACCAAGCACAAGACTGGGAATGGCAGGGACCCAGCTGGCCCCCTCTCCAGCCACGCATATGCTGCTTACCAGGGATGCAAACTTTTTCACATTCTTTCTGCGTGTTAAATCTGTTCTCGTTGCCTCCGCAGCCACCGTACCAGAATCGGGCGCAGCTCTTGGTCTTGGGGTCATAGTACCATTTCAGCATGAAGTCCCTGCAGGTCCCCTCATTCTTTTCCAGCTGGCAGATATCTGTCACTGCAGATTAAAGCAGGCGCAAGAGTCAGAAAGGTCATTCCTGGGTGAAGTGTGACCTCTCTGAATGTGTTTGCACTACCTGAGAGCAGGGCTGGCATGCAAGCTCAGGAAGGGCAGCCACAGCATAGATTTTGTCTGTCTCTTGTCACTAAATCCCATCTCTTATTTTGCAAAGAGAAGGCCTTTCTTTGGAGGTCACCATCCCCAGTCCACAATTCCTAAGCCATGTTGCTGTCATGCATCCACAGAGCGATGCTGAGCTGAAGGAAGAGCACTGCACAGCACCAATTGTCTGCAAATCCCCTAGATTCGCAGGGAATGAGTTGGCAAGTCTCAGAACTGGGAGAAGACTGGCTGGGCTGCAAGGTAACAAGTATTTCCACCATCATTTTCACACTAAAAATACTGGCTTCCCTTGAAAAGAGAAAATTCCTATGTGACAATGCTCCTGGACCTACCACACACTGCCCCTTGGCATCCTGTATCCACTTTTTGATGAGTGGGGAACAAAGTAACAAAGTTCTTGGATGTGTTGAAATGAAATTGTCTTTTTTTTTTTTTTTTTTAATTATGTAAAAATGTCTTATATTAGCCACTAATTTACCATCAAGCCACAAAGAAGGCATCACTTGCACACAGGAAGGCAGAAGTGGCATGTTCCAGCTCTGCTCAGCACAGTGTAACCCTCAACCATCACAATTTATCCTGGAAAAGCCTTGTTACCATCACCCTGAGTCAGGCAGAACCCCAAATTTTCTGCTGTCATGCCCCTTATCAGCCTTGGACATGAGTCAAAATCACCAGTCAAACAAGTAAATCAGTAAAACAGCCTGCACCAAAAAATGAATGGGTGTGAGAGGGGACTCAGATAATATTACACAGCCTCACAGAAATAGCTCTTTGCTCACAGTAAAGGTGCCTGGACTCGCTGTGATCCTTGAGCGAAGGTGGGATTTTGTGAGGTTGATACCTAAATACTGGTGAAAAAATAATATTTATATTCACTTTTCTATGATTCTGCCTGTCCCGAGTGATAAGAAAAAGAAATTGGCCATTAATTGCCAGGACCTGAGAGGTCTTGCCAGGTCTCTGTCCCACCAGAAACAGAGCCCAAACACACCCAGGAATGAATATAGGAAAGAATATAGAGATATGGGGTGAATATATAATAAGGTGCATTTGCCAGCAAGTTTCTTTGGGGCCTGATGAAAGCAAAGGGATGCTAAACCCTTCTGAAGTTTTCACAGGAAGAAGAGAGTAGAAGATTATCCCTGAAATCCCATCTGGCAATGGTGTCTGGGCAATAAGAAAGCCCTGGCAGTGGGTTTGCTTTAAAGGAAATTGCAGCTGGTGCTGGCAGCTACCCAGAGCCCAGGAAGAGTCCAGGATGCTCCTGGGATGCTCTGGGGGTGGATGTAAAAATTCCCAGACCAGCGTCACAGACCTCGCACCCCAACCACAGGTATGTTCCTGGGTAGACCCTGCCAAATATCTAAACCCTTTCTGCCCACTCATTGTCATTGTTTTTCCATCTTCTTCTGTACACGGGAGTCCCCCGTGCTATGAGCAACTGAGCAGATCACTGTTGTCAAAGTGGGCCATGCTGTGGTTGTGACAGAGATTGGGTGGGCTCTTTGAGCAGTGGGTTTACTGTTTAGATAGGAGGAGATGGGAATATGTCCCTTCTGAGAGACAAGACATGTCTGAAGGGATGCTCCTGCCCATCGTCCTGTTCTAAATGCAGCTTTCTGCGCCAGGATTTTTTTCTTAATCTCTGCTTTTCTTTGGAATTTGAAATCAATGTTGCCCTTCCAGTTCAGCTTTGGTTTTGGGCTCCTACAATCAAAAGCTTCCCTATGCCTTTGGCAGGCTCTGCCTTTTTATATTCAGTTGGTTTTTTTTCTTTTCAAATTCCATCTCCCTTCCTCCCTGCCTTTGTAAAGACTGAAAGCCAGCAGATGTGAATACAAGAATGACTCTACCCCCAAACTCTGTGCACCCTTTTGGGCATCCAGCCAGTAATCAAACCATGCAGCTGATGGGAGGCTTAACACCATTTTTCTCTGTAGCATAGGGTCCAGGCAGATTCCTCCCAACCCTTCATACCCTTTGAGAGTGGAAGGAGCCTGCAGGAACAGCAGATGTGCAGGGAAGTTCAACCACCAGTTTAGAGGCAGATCTGGCTTCAGGGAAGCTACTGAAAATGCACTTAATTGTAAACTTCTGTTTTCCTGCCCTAATATTCACATCTCGTGGGCTTGTGCCACTCTCCAGTTTCAAGGCACCATCAACCATCATCCTCCAGCTGAACCACTGGATGGCATTTTAACTAAAACCTGCTCCCCCTACCAAAAACCTCAAGCCAAAAACAATAACTGAAACAAAAGCTTATCCAAAAATTTCAAAGAACTGATGGAGAGTAAGAACTAGGGAGATAAAATGTGTCTTAAGGTGTGTCTAGGTCTAGCAGATAAAAAAGATGGGGGAGCCACTGTAAGCCAGGGTTTTCATTCATCCCACAGAGAAAATGTGCCTGGGGTCCTCAGTTGCACTTACAGTTAATTTTGTCATGATAAAAATTAATTAATAAATTAATTAATTATAAGAAAAAAGGCATTCACAGCATTCAAACGGGAGGTGGATCTGGTTCCTGCTGGTTCATGGTTTTGCACCCAAAGAACCCTAAGGTTTCGGAGACTAATCCATTTCTTAGGGCTGCACCTGGCTCTGGTACCTGGTATAAGCTGAATTTAGAGCCCCACACAATGGCCAGCATTTTGAAAACAGGTCTGCATGTGAACTCCCACATCTTTTTTTTCCATGGTGGATTCAATCTCTGATTTTACATAAAACTAAAAGAGAATCAAGTGGTGAGCGGAGCAGGGCAGGCAGAGATGCGAGCGTCCCTCCAGGGCCCCTCAGTTGCTTTTCTTGACTATCTGCCCAGGGCAGAATGGCGCCAAGTGCATGAAATATCACTTTATTCTGAACAACAGTTGCTGGAAACATCATCAAGGCATGTGATGATGATCAGTAGGGGCTGGTCTATGGGATGGGGCTAGCTGAAACATGCTCCCTCTGGAGAAAAACACATCAGGGAGGCTTCCCTGCTCTGTGAGGATGAAATCCTGCTCTTGAATAAAGCCACTGGTTTCTGCACAAGTGAATTGCTCTTTGTCCCTGATGCCTGTTTGTAGCCCAGAAGCAACTCGCTATCTCCTTTTGCAAGCACCTACCACCCCAGGCATTTCCATGGCTGGTGGTGGCCTACACCTCCCTTGCCTGCATGTTTCTTCAGAGGTATCCACAGCTGGACTCTGGCTGCACTGCTGCCAGTGACAAAAAAATCCTGAGGCTGATTTAAGGACCCTTAAAATGCACCTAAGAAATTTTAATGGGTGGGAAGGGTCCATAATTTGCCTTTTCAAGCCCTGTCATGCCCCTACAAGGACTAAAGCCCTGCCATTAGGTACCAGAGCTTGCTTCTCTCCTCGGTTTCCTTCCCATCTCTGCAAAGGGCCTTGAAACACCACTGGAAGGGGGAGGCTGCGATGACAGACAAAGTTGCATGGGGCCTTGTGCAACCTGGTCTAGGGGGAGGTGTCCCTGCCCATGGCAGTGGGGGGTTGAACTAGGTGATACGGGGTTGCAGGCATACCTCTTCCCTTCCTACACCCCCGCCTCAAATACGCTTGCAGAATAGGTATGAGGTTCTGGAGGTAGAAGGGAATGAAGATGGTGACAGGGATTCATCCAGTGAGTCACCCAGGGACTGTCATTCACCCCCACACCTTAGGACTTCCCCAAAAAGGAAGAAAAAGAGGGTGATTGTAGTGGGTGACTCTTTGCTGAGGGAAACAGAGGGGCCCATTTGCAGACAAGATCCATCCCACGGGGATGTCTGCTGCCTCCCCGGACCTTGGGTTAGTGATGTAAAAAAGAAGCTCCCTGCTCTGGTGCAGTCAACTGATTATTACCCCTTGCTGGTTATCCAGGTCGGTAATGATGAGGTTGCAGAGAGAAGTCCAAGGGCAATTAAGAGGGATTTCAAGGCATTGGGGCGACTAGCTAGAGGCTCAGGTGCACAGGTGGTGATCTCAGCAATCCCTCAAGTAGTAGGGAAAAATACAGCAAATGGGTGGAAAACACACCTGTGTCTCAGAGGCTGGTGCTGCAGTTGGAACTTTGGGTTCTTTGATCACAGGGAAGTTGATATGGCTCCTGGTCTGCTGGCGGCAGATGGAGCATACCTATCTCAAAGGGGGAAAAGGATCATTGCACAGGATCTGGCAGGGCTTGTTGAAAGGGCTTTAAACTAGGCTCGAAGGGGGAAGGGGATAAAACCAGACTCATTAGAGATGAGCCTGGGGATGGCCTTCTGTCTGCCATCCCACTTGAGGTGGATAGTGGCGGTATGTGTGACTATGGACACACAGGGTTCACTGGTAGGTTGGTGGCCACAGAGGTGGCCAAAAATGGTTGGATGAAAAGATTGAAAACTAAAAACTTTGCTCCCTCTCTGAAATG
>JANIJG010000304.1:174074-194331 GCA_024611175.1 Megaceryle torquata | reverse complement strand
TTTAAGTTTTGCTTCTTCTTTTTTTTTTTTTTTTTTTTTTTTTTTTTTTGGGGTGGGGGATCTTTATTTTAAAGCCAGAAAATTAAAAACCAAAACAAAAAAAACCAACCAACCAACCAAACAAACAAACTTAAAAAAGACAAAAAAACCCCACACCAAAACCCAAGTAATGATGAACTGTTTAAATATGAATAACCAATTTTGCTGACATTTCACTTTTATGTAAAAAGTGTGTACCATCTTTAAATAACTGAGAACTTGAAAGTGTTACTTGCTCACTGTCAATAGTGTAAATAGCTGTAACTATATGGAAGTTTTCAGTCAGGAAGCCTACAGAACATATAGTAGCTAAAGTCTCCTGTTTAACAGATCCTGATATTGTTTTTATATCTATAAACTCAGTATTAATTTCACATTTTGCCATTATTTCTCAGAAAAAAAAAATAATCAAAGACAAAGGATTTGTTCAATAAGGCAAAATAATAAAATTGGGTTCTTGAAAATAATACTTGAATGAATTATATACCTTATACTGTGGCTCTTGAAATGCTTTGATATTAGACTGTTTCTCAAACACTTCTGCAATATAGAAAAGAATGGTGCTTTTATTAGCTTGAGTATGAGTATCAACAACAAATGCATGTGATGAAAGGCAGGAGTGTGCTAATAACTTTTTGTAGATATCTTTCTTGGCCCATTAAGTAATTTGGTAAAAGTCTTGCATAAGCAGTGCCCTCAAAGTCTTCAGCTGTCCTGAAATTAGATCATTTTTATCTCATATTGTGGTGGCCTTTGTACTAGCGCCTGACATTATACTATCTTTCCCCAGCCATCATCTTCACCAGCCCCCAGGATGCAGGAATATTTCTGGAAGGAGGTTCAGCAAGACTGGGAGGTCTGAAAAGATCTAACTTTTCTTTCTGGAGTAAGGGACAGAGCTACTGTCCTGATAACCATACTGAGATGACCAGTCATCTTTTGCCAGCTATTTGGACAAGATGCTCAGGACCTAGAAGGCAACAGTGGACTCTGCATCTGGAAGATGAGCAGATGCTGATCAGTAAAACAGCCTGATCTTCTACCAAAACCCAGGGGAGACAGTTTGATAGTTTTAGCTACACTAGCTCTTTTTCTGTGAACAGTCCCCTAGGTACCAGTGTGTCTCCTTAAACTGTCTCACAGAAGCATAGCAGAATCTGGCACAGGAGAGAATTTCTTTTAAATCTCCATTTTATTCCTAATTTATTTTTTTTTCTTGGAGCATATTAACAGCATATAACTACATCTATATTAAGTGAAGCTTCATACCATGGTGGAACCATGAAAACAGACTTCAAAGGTATATTCTTAGTGTTGCAAAGCTTCACTGCTGATAGATTGCTTTTCTCTCTTTCTAGTAAGCAAGACTAAAACTGCTTTTAGTTGTGAAGGGAGATTCCACATTAAAAGACACTGAAACCATAAAGACAAGTGGTAGGGATAACGTTTGGCAATGTCAGTACTATATGGTTGCAGAGTAAGAATATGATCGCCCAGCACAGAAGAAGAATCTTAGATACATTCCAGGGAATCCTTATTTCTTAAGTTTCCCTACTACTGGGGAAAACTGAGTTTCCAATACCTTAAACAGTGATATTTTTCTTACTGCATATGAACCATAATACTTAGAAATTAAACACCAAAATAATCAGAGAAAATAAAGTAGTTAACATAGCAGTTCTGAAAAAATGAATTAACCTGCACCCACACTGCATGCATTTAGAAACACAGGATAGGAAGTCCTAGGCTACATAAAAAACAACAGCAGAAATCTCATTGGCTTCTGTTGGATCAGAATTTCACTCAGTGGGAACTTGAGTAAGTGAGACTAAATTATCTATGCACTAGCTAGACCAAGACATTGTAATTTACACTTGGGAAAGTGACATGCCATTGATGCATCAGCATATGCATAGTGCAAATTTGATACGCATTTTAGTTAACATAGATACTTGTAGGTCTTTCCATGTGTTATATGAATGCTGAAATATATTTCTAGTTCTGTTTGATATCTTTATCAGTGATCTGGATGGGGGGATCAAGGGCACCCTCAGTAAGTTTGCAGATGACACCAAGCTTGGCAGGAGTGTTCGTAGAATCATAGAATAGTAGGGGTTGGAAGGGACCTCTGGAGAACATCTAGTCCAACCCCCCTGCCAATACAGGAACATCCAGGGCAGGCCACATAGGAACAGATCCAGGTGGGTCTTGAAAATCTCTAGAGAAGGAAACTCCACAACATCCCTGGGCAGCTCTGTCACTCTCACAGTGAAGAAGTTTTTCCTCATGGTGAGGTGGAACGTCCTATGTTTTACCTTGCTACCATTACCTTTTGTCCTATCATAGGACACCACTGAAAAGAGACTGACCCCTTCTACTTGACACCCACCCTTCAGGTATTTGTAAACATTGATAAGATCCCCTCTCAGTCTTTTCTTTTCCAGGCTAAACAGCCCCAGGGCTCTCAGCCTTTCCTCATAAGAGAGATATTCCAGTCCCTTAATCATCTTTGTAGCCCTCCACTGGACTCTCTCTAGTATTTCTCTGTCCCTCTTCAACTGGGGAGACCAGAACTGAACACAGTAGTCCAGATGTGGTCTCACGAGTGCAGAGTAGAGGGGGAGGAGAACCTCTCTTGCCCTGCTGGCCACACTTTTCTTTATGCACCCAGAGTGTTGATATACCTGAGGGTAAGAAGGCTCTACAGAGGGATCGGGACAGGCTGGATCAATGGGTTGAAGCCAATGGCATGAAGTTCAACAAGGCCAAGTGCTGGGTCCAGCACTTGGGTCACAACAACCCCCTGCAATGCTACAGCCTTGGGGAAAAGTATCTTAAAAGGTGCCCAGCATAAAAGGAGCTGGACATGTTGGTCAACATCTGGCTGAGTATGAGCTAGCAGTGTGCCCAGGTGTCCAAGGCAGCCAACACCATCCTGTCTTGTATCAGAAATAATGTGGTCAGCAGAACTAAGGAAGTGCTTATGGCCCTGTACTCTGCACTGGTGAGGCCTTATCCTGAATACCGTGTTCAGTTTTTGGCCCCTCACAACAAGGAGGACACTGAGGTGCTGGAGCCTGTCCAAATAAGGTCAGTGAAGCTGGTGAAGGGTCTAGAGCACAAGTATTATGAGGAGAAGCTGAGGGAAATGGAGTTAATTAGCTTGGAGAAAATGATGCACAGGGGAGACCCTATTGCTCTCTACAACTGCCTGAAAGGAGATTGCAACAAGGTGGGTGTTGGTCTCTTGTTGCAAGTAGAAAGTTATAGGACAAAAGAAACTGGCCTCCAGTTGCACCGAGGGAAATTTAGATAGGACATTATGAAAAGTTCATTCCACTTCAGTGTTGGAACAGGTTGCCCAGGGAGTCACCATCCCTGGAGGTATTTAAAAGAGGTGTAGGTATTTAGAGAAATGGTTTAGTGGTGGACTTGGCAGTCCTGGGTTGATGGTTGGACTTGATAAAATTAAAGGTCTTTTCCAACCTAAATGATTCTATGATTCTATAAAGCCAAAGATGTAACAAAACATCTGCATGAATCGTTTCTGCTGTCTAGGTTTCTGTCTGTAGGACAGTAAAGTTTATACTCACACAAAGCTTAGTGTAATTTCTGTGATCTCCAAAGAAGTGAAGAATTGTAGTATACATGTGCCACTTGCATAATGCTGAACTGAGCAGTTTTATCCTCTCATTTGAGTCACATGATTTCATAAAAAGTGTGAGAGATAACTTGAAACCCATCATTATTGTGGGCTACTTTAAGCACACTTCCATGCCAGGTGAAATAGAGGAGGACCGCTTACAAATGTGAGATTCAGATAGGATGGTGAAACACCTATTTCATCATCTCAAAGGGAACCTGCACTTTGAGGAGAACCTCTTTCTGAAACAGGACCTTCACTTTACCTGACAGAAGTGTATTTAAGATAGCCCCCAATAATGACTGGTTTTGTAAGAAGAACAACTGGTAAAAGTGGGCAACAGCTTAACCTAAACTCTCCACTGAGGCAACTGTAAATTTTTACATTCCCATTCAGAGAAAAAGTATTTAACACAGGGCTGGAAAAAAAACCAAACAACTTTAGCCATAAAATTGTAGGTATCTTATTGTAGTGGACTATTAAAGTATTATAATATATCTTAGCATTCATTAACACCCAAACTTCTAAATCATCATGTATGCTTGTTATGTTGCACAGAAATCCTCTATCACTCTCTATAAAACTGAGTTTAAACACACTGCTGTATAGATAAACCTATTAATGGAATACGTCTGCTCTGAGTTTATATACTATGACCAATAGGCAAGTGACAGAAGAATGACACTAATAAAAATGTGACAGTTACCTTCTTTTCACCTCATACTTTTGACAAATTTTGCCTATATTTGATATGCTTGCAGAGCAATACTGCAAATACTTCTCTTTTTTTTGTGAGTAGTTACGAGTTATTAGGGTTTGCAGGCTAAGGCCCTTTGGCTGTGGACTGTTGGTGGGGTTGGGGGCAGGGGGTAGGCTTGGCTTTGTATCCCATGAGATGCCATGTGGGCTGCTGGCTCACTATGTATCATAAGTTCTGATGCTTCTTCCTTTTTCCCCAGATCTGCCAATCCAGCACTGTAACACACTTAGACTCTAGTGTAAAGGTGTCATGTAAACATGCACTGTACTAGCCATGAATTTATTTATCACCATACAGAGCAAAAATTGCAAAGAGGGGTTTTTAAACATAAAATCACCGTGAAGTACTTACTTATTAGACACATGGTGAACATTCTGCTGTATTTCAATACCAGTGTTACATGTTAAGAACAATCACACTAATAGGAAACCCCATTAAAATATTTTCCCACCACACAACCCTCCAGCCGGAGACCGTTTCAGACAATGGTTTCACTTTTTTAGTAATGATATTCTTAGCAGTCCCATTGTTCTAAACTGCTCCCACAGATATCTAATTTTTAGTAGGATAACAGGCATTATTATAACATATCAGAATTTTTAACCAGAAAATTTCCCTCTGACTTTACAGACTTAAGGGCACTATGTCACCATATGTGGTTTCTTGCATTTTTATGACTACTGTATTCTAGAACTAAACAAACTTTGTCACACCAGCCTTATCCATGACAGATTTGTACTGCTTAGGAGTGTTTATGGATAAGAAATAAGCAGTCTGTTGTAACTCATCAGAAAGTAAGCCTAATGCATAGGCTTAAAGACTCATCTATTTACTAGTATTTAATTATTTGTTAAACTGACTCATGGTTATTTGTACATAGCAGTGCCATTTTTGCCACTGTACATAGCTAATGGTCTATCAACATTTCCACTAGAAACCCTTTTCAAGAAGTCAGTGACTTAGCTATGAAAATTTACAATAGCAGTTCTGACCTAGAATGCTACTTCTCAGATGGGGTTTGAATATTTTTATTCGATTTTTAATACTAATACATGTATATAAGAATGTTAGTGAGGAGTGTTAATAGCCTTATTTAAATCAGATAGGCATTGCACAAATTTCAGCTCCCTGTTGCTCATCTGGTAGACCTTGGGCTTCAATAGGCAGCACCTCTATGGTTTCAGTCTCCAGGTTCTTTTAAACAGTGAGGTGCCTTAAATCAAAAGCCAGGGATCTACTATCCACTTGAAACTGGGCCCAAGTATGTTCACAAGGTTCACGAACATCGTGACGAGCCAATTCAGACAGTGCTGCCAAATTTGCAGCCGTTGGGGACTTCCTGATGTTTATTAGTCTTATTCCAGTGTCATGCGGTGTGCAATATGAGCTGCTTCTTGCTGACTGCAAACTCCAAAGTGGCGTCATGAGCCCTCTGGGGAACACAGACATCATTCGTTTTATTAAGGACCTGGCTGGCACCCATCACATGTTCTGACCACTTATTTAAGAAGAAATATCTGTGTACTTTTCCTTCCCTCTTTCTTTAAAAGTTAAGTACCATAATCAGTTCTGAATACTTTCCTCCTACTACCAAAACCAGACCCTGTCAGGAAACTTCTTCAACTTTTATAGGAGCGGAAATATTTAGGGAAATAATGCTGAACAGCAACCGGAGTGGTCCAATTTGACTGGAGGGCTGTACAGGCATATTACAGCAAGTACATCACAAAGCAGAGGCAGCTGGTCCTAACAGGAGGAGGAGTAAAACCTCTTTGACGTCCCTTCCCTGGGTTAATCTTCATCTACAGAACATTTCAGTACAACTAAATTGTTTTGAAAATACAGGTTTTTGTGAAGCTCTGGGAGAGCAGCTGTCCTTGGGATACTGTGATGTTGTCCCCAGACATGTCCACATTCTCCCCAAACATGCCCTGATATAATCCAAAAGTGAACTACCATGGGTCAAACTCATTCCAAGTAGCCTGCTAGTTCTTAGCAGTGCCTGGGCAATGCTTAGACCTGTACTCTTCACTGCTTCATGTGGATGTAGCTATTGAGCTCCAGCTCAGTAGGTTAGGAGACAATACCCTGAAAAAACAAGCAACCACTGCTACCTGCTGCAGAGGTAAAAAATGGGATTAATTATTATATCTGAAGCAAATTAAAAATATATAAACATGCAGATAAATAATTAATTTGAACCTCTTCCTAAATTATTTTAAAACATATTTCTCTAAAATGCACTATCTCAAACTCTTTAATGTGATTCAAGAAAGCATAAGGCTGCATTTACCTTCCGTGCTTCAATTTGATACAACCTTCAGGTTGAATATTCTGCATTACTGGTAGTATTTATGGACATTGAAAGATAATCTAATGTTCTTATAGGAAGTCAGACTACTCAGTTGCTATACAATTGTAAAACAAAATATAAATAAGTACTGCTGTCAAATAGAGAACTAAACTTGTTTCATGCTGCACTATTTCAATAAAGAACAAAAGTTTTATAAGTTGTCCCAATGAAAAACTTTCCAAATGGAACTTTGCTCTATATAACAGAGAAATCCAATGTTGCAATAAGAATTAAACTGCTTGATATTCATACAAAAGAAACTTTAAAATTATGCTAGAAGAAACTCCACAAAGCCATCTAATTCAATAAGAGTAGATTTACATAAGTGCACATGGGTCCAGAAGACTGCTGTTAAAAGGCTCAATCCATCTCCCCTTAAAGTCAATAGAAAGACTCATTTGAATGGGAATTGAAATATACTGTAGAGCTTGCTACTGTAAAGACTTACTATAAAATGTTCACCATTTTTTAATCATTCTGGTCCATCTTTTATGAAGGGCTGCTTCGGAGAGTGGATGAATCCAGTGGGAAAGTCTTTAGCTCAT
This sequence comes from Megaceryle torquata, assembly GCA_024611175.1. Taxonomy (NCBI): domain Eukaryota; kingdom Metazoa; phylum Chordata; class Aves; order Coraciiformes; family Cerylidae; genus Megaceryle; species Megaceryle torquata. The sequence continues at coordinate 186,991 of JANIJG010000304.1, read as the reverse complement.
TCATCTCAAAATACCTACATGTAATATTCTGGTATGCACTTTTTTATGACCTTCACATTTTTCCCTCTAGAAGGTTTGTCTGAGTTGACTAAAGGAGTTAAAAAAACATCTATGATGGTGTAGGATTTCATGGCTGAATGCAAAGATCATTTGTTACTATATATATATTTAATTCCTGGGTTAAAAAAACAGCATAAGCTCATTTAGAGTTCACACTCCAAGTTCTTTATTTTTTAAGATGTCCTTTTTTGATATTTAACAGTTGTATTTTTATTATATATTTAGTTGTTGCTGTGTAGATGTTTAAATATACTTCATTAATTCTCAATATGTGGCTTTTGCTGATGTGAGGACTACTAAATGAGCAGTTCATTTAGTTTCTCATTCGGTTAGATAAACCATGGCTCAGCAAAACAGTGTTTCTATAAATACACAGTGATACTTCAAACCTTTTCTCCCTGGAAAACTGCAGCTTTAATGGGGCCATTGCTTGCTGTTAATTGGCAGAGCCTGGCTCTGGTCCCAAGACCAGGGAGATGACAAAAGCCTAGTCACCAAGTGAGGTAGCAGCAGCTTACATGAAAAATAAACTCCACTTGGAGTTTCTTCAGGTACTCCTTGTCACATTGAGTTGCATGAAATGGAGGTCTCATGAAGCCGTTTGGGAATTTGCCTTTACCAAGACCTCTTTTAGTACAGGGTCTCATCTAGGCAGTGCATCCCTCATATAACACAGCCCTTCATCTTTTTTAAGACCCTATTTCCCGAGTGCAAAGAGGAAGCAAATTACATCTGAAAACCATCAAGGAGTGTCAGGAACATGGGTTTTGAACCAGAGGGGTTTTGTCATGCTGCTCTGTGTCTGATATGCAGATGACTCAGAAAGTAGATGCTGTTACAGGTCAAAAAAAAAAAAAAAAGCATTGGCAGGAAACAGAAGGAGATGAAAGAAAACCAGTGTCATTAAAAAAATCTAAATTAATAAATAGATTAAATAACTGCTGAGTTAGACCTCTCACTTTAGCTTTTGGAAGATGAGGGATGTTGAAGTGCTCCATTATGCCAGGCTTGTTTGAACACCTTTACCATTTGAAGCAGCCACACAAGAGGACTTGCAGTCTTACCCTGAAAACATAGTGACCACATGCGCTGTGGTCCAACAGCAAGCACTGGGAACCCATGCAAGTCATGGGCCCACATTTGGTAATCCCAGTTCACAAGATATAAATAAACATGTAATTGATCCCTCTTCACAGAACAAACTGGATGCCTTCTAGTGTCCGCTTTAAGTTAGAAATAAGTTTTTCATTTTCTTTCCAAATATTCAAGGGTACTTGATGAATTTTAATTAGTTAGGGCAACATCTTTTATTTCTTTAGGAACAAATGGAGAATGAAGCTTAATAATGATCTCACAGTCTCTGTTGCAATACTTTTCTACTCTTTATTTTTTCTTATTCATAACATTCAAGATATGAATTCCTATTTGTAACTGTGGCTTTTTGGCCCTTCAGATTGCTTTCAAATCTTAGAACTGTTGTGTTATCCTTCACTGCATATAAGGCATTTTCTGCAAGAGCTTTGGACTTTTACACCATCTGAACTGGTTGGAAACAGATCTTCCAGGTACAGGGCAGAAAACCCAACTGGTTTTAAGCATTTTTGGAGACAACTGATGGTGTACTTCATACTGTCAATGTTCAGTGCCTGGGCACACTTGCAGGGAGAAATAAGAAGTACTAGATAACTGCTACATCTACTAGGAAAAAAGTAGGAAGAAGAAATGGATAAAACTTAAATCCATTCAGTTGAAAACCACATTTTCAAATGTAAGGGATGTTTGTCACTAGAATAAATTCCCACAAGAAATAATATCTGAATCATCACCTTATATCTTTCTAAACAAGACTGGATGCTGTAGTCAAAACCATTATTTTGAGTATGTATTATAACTACATGAAATTATATCATTTATGTCCTTTGGTGGTCATCATCTCTCATTGCCCCTTTTACATTTAAAGTCCATAAATCTTGCACATTTGTGATAATGTGGGTAATAATAATTTGATGGTTTACTGACTGGTTAGACTCCTTTGACAATTAAAATTTTCATACAGATGAGGTTTGGGGGTTTGTTTTGCTTTGTTTTATTCAAGGCATCACTTATTTATCCTGAATTTATTTGAATAAAATAAATACATATTGGTTTTAATGCTTTGATGGTACTTACTCCACTAGCATTTCTCCACATATTTGCAAGTAGCCTGAATATAATTTAGACATAAATTATAACCAATTACTGGGTGTAGGATGTACCTAGCAAAATCTTTCTAAAGAGGAGGGAAGGCTTTATTCCTACATCTGTACCACCTGGGTTTTAGACATACAATTCAACCACAGTTGAGTACCAGTGGGTACCAGCAGGTAATGTTCTAGGAAAGATTTTCATGGCAGGTCTAAAGATTAATGTCTAACACAATACCTCTCAAAGGACAAGACATGCATAAACCTCGGAGAAAACAGTGTGTTCTTCTCCCTTAACAAAAGGGGAGCAAAAGCATAGGGAACCTTGCCTGAGGACACATGGAAATTCAGTAGTAAGCTAGGAGCAGAATCCACTCCATGCCTTAATGACAACCCAATTAACCACCAGTGTTGTTACTCTTTCTGTTATTATAAACAATTATAGCAGGTCTGGAAAGAAAACTAAGGGAAAACAAACAATCAAGTTTATCAGTCTGTTTTATTTTATCTATTTCACTATAATTTCTACTACAATCTACAAACACTAAACAGTACATAAAATGATTTAATGATAAGGGCAGAGGGTTACTAGCTAAAGAACAATTAAGTTGTTACCTCCTAAGTCTCCTGTTATACATTCACATCTGGAGGGAAATTGTACTCTAAAAGCTAAGCCTGCAAAGGGTTCTTTGGCAACACTGAGCAGTGTTCTGCCTAATATCAAGCATCCTAGAGCCAAAGCCAAAAAAGAAAGTTTGGCCTTGTCATTCTTTCCATGGCTGTGGCTGTAAGGCCGGCACCTCACTCCAGAAGCGCAATGCGCCCGCCTGCCTGAGCTCCTGGAGGAATTCACAGCAGCCGGCACACTGAGCAGGGACCAGGGCGAGCCTTGAGGACATGGTGCATCTTAGGTGTCAGTACTTTCTAGGGCACAGATGCCTTACACTAGCTGCAAGGCAGCAGGATTCACGGACTCCCCTCCTAGACTGAGGTGCTTATATATCCTTTCTTTTTTCTTTATTTCTTTTCTGACAATCAAGGATTCGTTGTGTCATCCTTCATGAAGACTGTAGAATTGCTGGTGGTACTCCCTGTGTTTCAGGAATCTGAAAACCTGGCAATATGCTGGGAGGAGGAAGATATTTGCTCTCAGACCCATGCTTGTGTAGGAACTTCTTTCTAACATCTATCACTATTACTGGTGAGGTTCCCCCAAAGGCTTTGCACAATCACTTTCAGAGGCTATGTGCTCCTATGCAGGATATGTAGATTTGAGAAAATACCTATGCAGGAAGATACACAATGTGTGATATTTAGTGACTAGAAACTTCTTGGATATTTTAGAAAGTGTGTTAGGCTTTCTGAACTGTAGTGGTTTGAGGATGAAATCAAAATCCAACAGAATGAAGTAAGAGTCATTGATACCACATTTGTACTACGTGGACCAGGGCAGCTGTATAGAGGAAGAGCAGAAGAGGGCAAGTACCCAAAACTTGGCCCAGAAGCACCTCTATGAAACTTCCCTGTCTTGCTCCTTAAAAAAGTGCACACTGTAAAAATTACAGGTGAAATGAACTGGAATAACGAAAGAGGCATTTCAGTAAGTACAGGCTTAGAGCTCATGCATCTCATTCCTTCTCTGGTTTAAGTCACTTAATGGTGTGAGGACTCCCCACTCTGGGTCAGCGTCTTCCATTGCATCCCCTGGAAAAAGTTACAACAGTTAGACCAGAGGCTATACTGGCAGAGAAAAATAGAAATTTTAATTTGCTGGTCTAAAGAAAGGGAAATTGTGCATACAATCAGAGGTGAGGGCAGACCACTTGAGATGAGGAAGGAAGCCTTGGATTCCAGTCTTAGTATTAGTGGCAGCTTAGTATAAAGACTGGAGGCGTTTCAACAGGAGGGAATTAGATATTCCAGGAGAGCAAATAGCCTTGTTATCTCAGATTGGCAGATAAAGGATAGAAATGAAGTTGCTTATTTTTTTAAGCAACTTTTTAATTTTTATTTTTTTTTTCCCCCTTTGGTGGCCATAGTTGTGAAGGGTTTGAAATTTAAGGGTGTTAAAAAACTGGCTACCAGAGCAAAGCTCATTTGAGAGATCAGTGAGGGAACAACTAATTTACAAATCCCATTGAGCTTCAAGAATTAGTAAATTACCTGGCAGATTTTTGGCTACCAGATAAACATTAGGCAAAAACTGAGAAGGGGTTTGAGAATCTCCATGGCAGACTGATGTCCTGGAGGGTGCAGGTAGCCATCATGGTTGCAGCTGTAGCTCTAAAGTTGCTCTGTGGCACAACCTCTGAATTTATCTCAGACCTGCTTAGACCTGAACACTGGACATATTTAGATGTGAGTTTTTCCCTGAATAAAGACAGTAAGTTCCAATCTCTCCCTTACCCATTCCAAATAAAACAAGATAGGATGTATTAATTCTGATTTGGTAAATATTTAGCCAGGATTATCAGTCTGGGCATTGAAACACTTGGATTCAAACAACCAAAATCACAAAGTTCCTTTAGAAACCTTTAATTAAGAAAAATTATAACAACTAGTAGGGTCTTTTCATTGCCCCTTTGCTTTGGAGTTTATTTGTTTGGGTTTTTCTTTTTCCCAGCACTTAATGCCTACTTAGTTCACACTGTCAGGCTCTTCTTGGCAAAGAAAAAGGAGATAGAAACTCACGTAATTAATTAAAAAAGAGATTCTTTCAAACGTGCATAAGCTTAATGCTTAGAGTCCCCACAAGAACTCTGTATAGGTACATATAGTGATGTAAACCTACATTTGATCTCCTAAGGGTTAAGGCTGTCACTTCTTTCTCAAGGGAAAACAAAAGGATGCTATGAATGCAGGTAAAATTGCCATTGCTGTGGAAGCACAGAGAAGGCTTTTTCCTGATCCCAGTGACAGAAGAAATCCTTCTGGAGCAGATAAGAAGACAGGCATTGTTTTTCTTTCCTTCTTGGTCACCGGATCTGCTGATCTGTCTGTGTACACAAGCAGTATGCTTTCCCAGGGCAGGGAATGGTGCAGAACTGTGTGCCTTCTACTTAACCAGATTATTCCTTAGGTTAGGAATACATGCCCTAGGAATCTTGAGCTGCTTCCTTACTTATATTGAGGCCTTGCACTACCCTAAAACCGCCAAAACCTGTAAGGTACCAGCTGGCCTTGAGTGTTGTATTACAAATAACACACAACAATATTCTTTCAGAGGGAACATCCGCCTTTCTGTAACCATGTAATTCCTTCTGCTATTAATGGGAGCTGCTAAAGAGAGAGGATAAATCTCAGAAAACAGTGACTACAGCATGACGCATGTGCTTAGTTTGGGGAGTGAGGTGAATGCAGTGTGCTTTTTTCTATCTTCAAGGGCCATGAAACAGTTGAGGAAGATGTTATTATTTCCTAGGGCCAACAGAAGCAAATCCAAAGGCCCAGAAAACATTTTATTTTCAGTGTATACTTGTCTCACTACCAGCTCCAGTGAATTTTTAGTTCAACACCTCTAAAAATCTGAAAGAGAAAATACTCCTGATGTTATTGCTATTACAAATTACCAGTGATGCAAAGGTAGAAGGTAAACCATACTGGAAGTTGTAAGCATCATGCTTTTTCACCTAAAATAAAAGAATTAAATGGGGTTTAAGCTTCATGAAACAAATGAGAATTTTCAAAAATTTAAGGTTTTTCATACCACAGAAAAATATTTAGGGGAATGTAAACTTCCCATAGGAACACACCAATGTTTTGAGGCTCTCTAGTCCAAAACTTGATTTCTTAATGAAAATTAGAGACAAACTAGAGGAAGCAATGGGAAGATAAAGTGATAGAAACCCCAGAACAGCAAAGAGCAACTGAATCAGACACTGACTTGTACAGAGAAAGATGCAGACTAAAGACTCCCTACCACTTAGGATTTACTTTTTACACTGACTTAGAAAGTTACAGCTGGAAAGGATTCTTATGAAATAAGTAGTGTCCTGGTCTTTAGGGATGTTCAATCTTAGATAAAGAGGACAGGATAAAAGAAACTGAAATTGTAGCTCATATGCCTCTGAAGCATCCAAGACAATATACTCCTATGATGGGTTGCTTTTGAGTTGCTTTTTCTTTACTTGATTTTATGAATAGAGCTTCAAAGAATCTTGATTTGATGGTGGGAATGTTTATGAAAACTTGACATGTTTCACAGGACAAGAAGTAGATTTCCTGACCAACTCTATATCAGGTGTTTATTCTTTAAATTGGCAATTTATTGCAGCATGATAGTCTGCAATATGACATTCTTTTGCTAATGCTAAATCCAAAACTTTCCCTAAATAAAAAGCTAAGTGAGACTTATCAGAAACCTGGACTGTCATAATTATGATTGCCAGGATCCTCAAAATTAATTACAACTTCAAGCTGTGACAGAGCCTAAAATAGCAAGAGCTGCTGGTGATCCAAAAATCACTCACAGCATGTCCAAGCTAGTATTTGGCAGAGAGCATATGCAACTTAAAAAAAGAACATAACCCTTTAGGCCCATGCAAGCAATTAAGCTCTTTGTGGAAATGTCAGGCCATAAGTATGAAAAGACCTTTCAATTGTTTACATACAGTTTTCCTCTAATTAGTGAGAGCTGATTTTAATTTTATCCCCTTCATTTTTCAAATGAGACCAGATGGGCTTAAGTTTCGAGGGCAGCTGTGCTGTTCAGAAGCAACAAAAAAAGAAACAAAAACAAAAAACGAAAACAAAAACACACACACACACACACAAAAAAAAAAAGAGGGGAAAAAAAAAGTAGGTGATTCTTGCCAAGTCAGACCCCATGATTCTTACAGTGAGGGGGGTACAAGTAAATGCCAATCAGCTTAGCAGCATTTAAAGATACGTAAGGAACTTAGCCTGGGAGCTCTGCTGACGATGTAAAACAAGAAGACATTTCCAGAAGTGTCTGTCAAACAAAGTATAAAAATAATCAGAGACTGATGGCACAAGTTACTGATACTCTAGCTGATGTACAAGTGGGTGAAATTTAACAGCACTGTCCTAACTTTCATTTCATTGTTGCAGTGCTTCTTGCTAATATTCTAAATGCAGTGATCAGTGGGTTAATAATATACAAGATGTCTGTGTTCGATCAGAATGACCCCAAAATGCTAACAGAGAGGATTTTCCTTTAGTCACACAAACGGTTAAATCACTGCCATCATATTAATTTGTGCTGCCTGTGCCATCTTTCTGCTGCTCTATCTTTATCTGAGAGACAATGACTTATTCCTCTTCCTCCAACCACTCTTCCTGCTCCTTAAATCACAGCAATGTGATTTAAGCCTTGAGCATGATGACCCTAAAAGTGTCTAGCTGCAAAATAGGTCAGTAGAATGCAAGGCAAATGTCACCTAGCTAATAGTCAAGACTGCATGTCTTCGACCCTGGAGTCTTGCCTCAGCTTGGATTCGCTAGGAAATGCTAAGCCAGTCCCTTGATTTTCTGTGCTTCAGTCTGTAAATTGAGAACAGCATTTATCCCTATCATTGGAGAAAAGGGAGGCTTCGCTAAATGGCAATTGTTTGAAATTCTTGGGTAAGAAAATGCTTATATAAATGCTAAGACATAGATAGTCCATTTGTAAGAAGGCATAAAATAATTAAATGTAGTGATTTTATTTTCTTATTTTCTTTTACTCTCAATGTCTTTCAAACTTCTTCATGTAGTCCCACTATAACAAAACCAAACCAAACCACAAAAAAAACAAATGTAGGATCTTATTTAGATTTTTGTTTATAATTATGGATCATCAGATGTTATTATGTTAGTCTGTCCTTTTTTTAGCATTTTGATGAGTTCGCTTTGCTTCTGTTTTCCCCTGCTTCTGTGGTCTGTATTATCTATTTGGATTGGAAGATCTTTACAGCAAGGACTATTGTCAGGTGTCTGTGGTACCTAATGAGTCAATCTTATTTTGGCCCTGTTGGCTCTTCCATAACACATAGTGTTAAATTTAATCAATTTAGTGTTTAGATTTACAACTACACTCTGATGGAAACTTACAGTCTGAGAGACAAATGATATCTTCTTACACTGGCAGAGCCTGCATTAAAGTGTTCCTCTCAGTAGGTCAAAGCAAGAAAAAAAAGTGAGGGAATGTGCATGATGTCAGTACTGCTGCAATATAAAGCTGTGACAGAAGTACACATCTCCAAGAAACAAGCAATAAACGAACACTGAGAACATCAAAGTAGATCCTATTGGATCCCTGTGTTGATTGCATTCTTTGTGAGCATATCCACTAAGTGCTACCTTTCTTTTCAACTTCTTGAATTTTACTCCCTGTTCCCATCTCTTCCAGTCATGTTACTTGTATCTCTCTTTTTATATGTAAGAGTAAGCAACACTGATGAATATGAAATTTAATCCAGAATACACATACCGATATTTGGCTTCATCACACAAAGGGAGAGAAATAGTGAGGTCCTGTTCATTTCACTATTAAAACTACAAAAAATTGAATTATCAGGTTTCTTCATGTAACATGGCAGCTGGGAATGGATTATGTTTCAAGGCATTGTGTGGAGATTGGAGTCTCAGGATGGTGAATCATTTAGTCCTGTGAGGACTAACCACAAAAATATTCATCATTCACAAAGCATAGGTGATGGTTGGGTCCCAAAAGTTATCATTTGATCTAAAATTTCAAAGAAATGCAGATTCATAACAGTGATGAGAATGTGGCCAGATGAAGAAGCAAACTGGTGTTTGTCCTAAATGGAAGAGTGAATGGTAGGGCTGTGTTTGAAATAGCAGAGCCAGTGCTATCATGCTTCTTTAGCATGAGAGTGGTAGAGCACTGGAACAGGTTGCCCAGGGAGGTGGTTGAGGCTCCATCCCTGGAGATATTCAGGGTGAGGCTTGAGGAAGTTCTGAGCAACCTGCTCTAGTTGAGGATGTCCCTGCTCTCAGCAGGATGGTTGGACTGGATGACCTCTACTGCTCCCTTCCAACCCAGACATTTCTATGTTTCTGTGTTTCTATAGCACAGAGAAAAACATGACTTGTTCCTGTGGCCGATGGATATAGCTGTGAATGCAAATGCCAGCTTGGAGAGTCTCTTCATCCATGCTTACATTTAAAATGTAGTAGTATAGAAGGCAGTAGCACAAGTTGGAATAAATTTCACCAACTTCAACACAGTTTTGGGCTGCTTTGGAAAATAGTCTCACCGAAGATTTAGGAAGATGTTAAAGCACTGGCTGTAGAGTATCTACACTCTGCCTGGTGAGGCTGAAAAACTAGGGAAGACAGACTGTTCTGTCTGCTCTCCTCCTTGGTTTGTCTGTAGAGCATTCAAAGAAAGGGTGCCAAAAACAAGCCCATTTTACATAGATCACTGAGAAGCAACTGGATGGCAATGACTTCCACTCATTAGCACAAGCCTGCCCTGGGGCTGACCCAGCAAGCCTGAAGCAGAAAGCTCTGTATCCCATTACCAAAACCCTGAACGATACAACTTACTTGACTTCTCATTGTTTAGACTATAAATAATTTCATTCCAGACATTGCCAGGCGGTGCAACAGGGTGAAGGACACCACAGAGGAGAGTGCGCTCTCCTCAAAGCCTATATCCAAAAGCTTGCTTTCGATTTGTGTGTCCCGTGGCTTACCTTGAAGACCACCTGCAAGTGGTGGTATTTTGCTGACATGCCAATGGGCACTGGCTGTTTTTTTGACTAGGGAACTGTATTTCCCTCAGGCTTTGTAAGGAAACAATGACATACCCTTCCAAGGATTTGGGAAGGTAGGGGGCTAAGAAAGAGCACACAAGCGCCAAGGAGCTGACTGATGTATTGGTTACGACTCCACAGGAATGCCAAGGCCAAATCCCATGGATCCTGGTGCTGGCACATGGAGGAAGCTTTCCCTGTGGCTTCCTTGCTGCTCTCAACCTCTTTTTGCAGAGGCAGCTCAGGCAGCAGGGTTGTTGGGCTCCAGGCCAGCACCTACATGCCAAGCCTTGTGCTGGAGGTAACGGACCACAAAAGGCTTGCTAAAGCTGCTCCCAGCATAACTAACGGATTATTCACTCAGAGATTTCATTGCCATAAGGGCAGTGGTCTCACTGCTTAGAGCATTTGTTTATTTGTCCTTTCACTAGTGAGCTCCACCTTCAGCATGGCTCAGGCTCCTCCATGTGGTAACTGTACCAATTTGCCTACTTTGCCCTGCGTGTTGCCCAGTCTGGAGCCACGGGTGAGGCAATGGATGTTGATGTGGGGACATCTCCTAAAGTCATCTTTCCCATCTGCAAAACCCGCAGTTTTTCTGAGTTACATTTCTTTACAATTTCTCGTGGTGTTCTTACCTCGAATTCACCACTGTGGAGACTGATGCCTTGTGTTTTCAGCATGATGAGCACAGTGCTTTGTTGTGGAAAGTAGGAAGAGCTAGACTGACATTAGACTTTATTTTCTATTGTTTTAATGCAGAAAGGGAAATAAATGTCACAGTGGCTTGAATCATTTGCGTGAATACATCGTTCCTGTGGAAGTTACATATAAAGCCCAATAAAGAGTGTTTTGGGAGGCTGTATTTTAAGTTTAGTAACAGCTAAATTACAGCAATGGTTGACAGTTGTGTCTGCTTTCTATCTCAGTAGTAAGGTACCTACAGGACACGACTAAGATTAGAAGATGAGAAAATAAAACTGAGAATTAATACAGACATATATTTAAAAATAAAGTATTGCAATATGAGCGAAGCAAGTCTTGCCGAGGAAGGCTTTTAACAGTTATCAACAATTCTTTAGAAAACAGGCACAGTTTACATGTGCAGCCAGTTGCTTTCTAATTGCTACAGCAGGCTACCACAGGGAAGAACAAAGGAAATATTTAGCACATCGTAAATTCTTCTGCAGCCCTGCCGAGTGGCTGGAGTTCAGATTACACGTTTATAACCAACATTTGAGAGCAATTTCTCCTCCACTTTGAGAAAGTGGGTGGGGAAGCTGTTCAACACTTTCTTCAAATGCCTAAAGTAATGTGTGTCTGAAAGAAACTCGAGTTCAAAAGTCTCTTCCACTTGTCTTTTGATACAGGCTTGCAATGTACTGCAATATATTAAAATGCTCAGAAAAAACTTTGTTAAAAAGTCAGATGTATGCGCCATTGTGGTTGCTGTTATAACTATTCGCTTCCAACTTTACCTCCGTTGTGGATGATTTGCTGAAATCTTGCAAGCTGATCAGTATTTGCTTCCACTAACGCTAAGATCTTGCGAATGCTGCAGGGGGGTGTGCTGGTAACTGGATGGGAGGTATTCGTCTCCCCGAGTCGCTATTTAATCATGTGAATGAGGTGTTGAGGTTCTGACAATTGTAAAGATTTCATGATCTAGAAGAAAATATGCCAGTGCCCAAGCCAACTCAAGGCGCCCTTTAGTTTCAGTTCTAGGTGAATTCAGATGTTGCTCAAGTTTCTCTTAGCTTCACACGGATAAAATATTCTCCCTTAAATGCTTTTAATGAGCAAACAGTGTTACCATCTACTCAGCAACTGCCAGTAGTGTACAGGAGATGTAAGAAAGGGAATCTTCTGTGTTACAGTTATTCAGTTTGTAAGCCATTTCAGTGCCAACCCATACATTTTATGAACTTTTAAAAGAAAAATTTCTTAGAACTCGAATCATGATAGATATTTGTCTATATCTACATCTACTCTGGCATGGGTTTTTTTTTCGTTTGGTTTTGTTTTGGGGTTTTTTTGTTTGTTTGGGGGTTTTTGTTTGTTTTTGTTTTTCATTTTTTGTTTTTTTTGTTTTGTGCTGGTCATGGTGTATTTGTCAATACTGTCAACCATTATCACAGCTACAAAGGGGCAAGGACATCAGTTTATTTATTTTTTTTTTACACCCCAAAAAATCACACTTGGAGCTGAAAAATTGAGACCCCCCACAAGTACATACAGCCAAATTAGAAAACAAAATAGAAAAATTAGAGGCTATGAATAATTTTACTTGAAAAAACATTTCACTGTTCTTGATGGCACTGAGTCTACATCCTTTGCTACGTGTAATATGTTTTTTACATTGCTTGTCTGACAAAAAATTTCACCAAACATTCCTGTATTCTAACTAAACAGCATCATAGACACAGTCAGTATCTCATTGAAAGAGGAACAATACATTCGTCCACCAAAAGTCATCCACCAGCCTCCAAATATATAGTTCTAAAATAATAATGGATTTACAAAGCCTAATCTCAGTCACTTATATAACAATTTTCTGGGGATGTATTTCTATGTGAATAAGAGCAGCTGACAGTCTTATACTAAAATCTATAGAAGATGTAGAAACACAAGGAAACCAGTGCATCTGTAATGGAGGGAACAGGGATGAAAGATGATGTAGTAGATGTTGTTAGAAGAACATGGGATGAAATCATAGCTCCTGACAGATAGTTACTGTAACTTCTGTGTTCTCTGTTCATAATGGATTTAGCTTTAAAATGTTATAGTCACACTAATGCATTAGCTTAGATTTAACTGTTTATCCAACTTTCTTCAGATTGAAAATTTTTAACTAAGTGTATCCTCTAAAAAAAGTATTTAACTATCTAAGCACTCCAAAGTCTGTTAATTACATTAAAAGAACACAGTGTTCAAATTGTTCCTTGATAGCTCT
>JANIJG010000304.1:154677-171242 GCA_024611175.1 Megaceryle torquata | reverse complement strand
TCCTTCCTTCCTTCCTTCCTTCCTTCCTTCCTTCCTTCCTTCCTTCCTTCCTTCCTTCCTTCCTTCCTTTCTTCTTTTTAAAAGTTTTTAAGCTCTCCACAGTGAGATCTTGGGTAGTTTTTGTCTTAGAGGTGAGTACATTTTACCCATGTAAGTGTGTTTTGACATCAGCTCTTTCTTTTGCCAGGCCTAGGAGTTCTGGGTGCAATGTGCTCCCTCAATTAATTATGATGTCACTGACACCTAAAAATGGGCATATTTCTGTCCTGGTTTAGGTGTCAATGACATCATCATCTGTTTCAGTGGAAACAAACCCCTAAAATTTAAGCCTGGGTATGTAAATTGAGGAGTATCTGGGTTTTTCTTGAAATATTTTGCTTTAAAATGTAATATTTAGTCTAGACACAAATTCTGTTAATGATTTGGGATCACAAATGTTCTGTGTACAGAGAATTGCTGTTAACCTTTAAGGGGAAAAAAAAAATACTCAAGGTTATAAAGATTGTACCTGGTTGTAGAAAATGCTAACTGCCTCATATAGCAGACTAATCTGATTTGTTTTACTGCAGTTTATCAAGGAAATATAAAACAAAATCACCTGAAAATCTTTACAATTTATAACTATGACCTCTGAAAGAAATGGAGCTATGGCAAAACAAAATGCACAAAAAAGGGTTCTATCTCCTGAAAGTTCCAATTCCAAAATATACTCATCTTAAGCCTAACCCAACCTCCCACCTTGATCTAAGTGACCATAATACCTTTGGAAAAATCCCAAATGGATTTTAAAAGAATCATCATATTAACAATTATGCTAACTTGCCACATTTATGGACTAAAATAAAGATATTTATTTGGCAAATTTTCTTTACAGATTTTTACAAAAATATTTAGTTCATCTCCAGTTCATCTGCCTGCTGGGCATAATCTAGTAGCCACTGATCCCAATAAAAACAAAACAAATAAAAACCAAACCAAACAAAATAAATATATGATGCCAGTTGAAGACAAGACCATATCTGAGGTGCTTGTTGCCAATGGAGCAGGTAGGCCCCATCAGCATCAGGGTTCTAGTTTTGAAAAGAAGCCAGTATCATTTGGGGCATCAAAACTATAAAATCCAATCATTTTTTCTTTCTCAGATAACCTAAACAGGACTACGGTAATTTAAGTACAAAAACGTGGTCTTCCATTTCATGTGACAGGGCTATTACATCTGCTTTGATCACAGATTTCTGAAAGTGTTTTTAAGGAGGTTAAAAGCATTTCCATCATTTCCAGTAGAACACTCAGTGAATTAGGTACTGTCCTCACATGGATGCTGCTCTTGTGGTTCTCTGGGTTCCTGTGCTCAGAATGCTAATTTATCCAAAAAGAGTTTAATGTAATGTACATGCATAAGTGTCTCTCAGGGTGGAAGCCAGCAACCTGATGGATAAAGAGTCAAGTTAAGTGGGAAATGAGGTCTAAAATCCTGTGAGAAAGCCAGGAACTGAACCTTAGTTACAGATTTCTTCAGGCAGTGCTCAGACCACAGTGTTACAGTATGAAGGGAACATGAGAGTGGTGGGAGTCCTCCTCCAGCTATTCCAGAGAAGTACAGAAAGTGCTACTACTTTTTATGGGTGACTGTTTCTTACTGCTATGCTTTAGGGGTGACTTTATGCAATGTATTTTAATGAGGCCCTCGAGGAATTTAGCAACGAGTTCCTGGATGCCAGGCAGGCTTAAGTGTGAAAGTGTAGTGAGCAGCTCAGCTTTGCTAATTAAGAATGAGACATTTTCTACATAGAAACAGAATAAATGTTTTAAAGTGCTTAGGCATCTTTCAAGCTACCAGCCCAAGGAATACCTCAGAGGGAGTTTTCAGAATCCCGGTATTGCATGTAGTTATCTATATTTTTGCCCAAGTCTCTCTTTAAGTCTTCAAGTCCTTGTGTGGATGAGAACAGACCAAGGCAACACTATCACTTGAACACAAACTTCATTTTTGACAGTGCTTATTTTAACTTGGTGCAAAGTGACACCTACTGTCCCTTTATATTTGTATTGATACCTGGAATTTGTGGTGGGTTTATTTTTGTATAACAGTAAAGCCTGTACTGGTGTAGGAGCATCTTGAAAATAAAAATTAAAGACAAGACCATCTCAAAAACAGCTGTGTACATTACAATTATTATTACCATAGCTCATGGATATCCTCACAGCAACTACATGCCTTAAAAGTTCTGGAAGTTGATTGATTGTTCCCAAACTACTACATAGTTTTAGTTGATTAACCACATATATTTTTTGCCAATACGTCTGGCTACCTTCTAGAAGTTAGTGTATTGCTGGCCATATTGCAGAAACAGATTTTTTAAGGACTGGAATCAGATTTGGCAGTAAAGGGTTCAGTTGCAAATTCATAGGTGATATTAAAATTTCATTTGACATAAAAGAAATCTCTTTGCGTTGGAAAAATAAGAGCCTGGATTCTATTTAAAATGACTTTTTTTGTTGTTTTTGTTTTGTTTAATCTTTAACATAAGCCCTCTCAGAGACAGTGCTCAGTGAAATTTCTGGTATTTTCCCTGTGCATTTGAGATCATCTTCCTAGAATGAAGTAACATCCTGTCTTTTTAAAAGCAGAAAAATATCTGTTCAAAATGTCTTCTCATTAAAAGGTCTTTTGTCTTTTTTTTGGCTTTTTCAGTTCCTAACGAGTTGTTTATGTGTCTCAATGATTTGAAAAGACAGATGTATTTTATGTAATCTTCCATGTAAGCTTTTTTCATTTCACTTATAAATTGCTTTTCCATATTTTAAGATGCAGTTATGTTTTCATGGAAAAATCAAAAAATTGTGAACAGTCATTTGTTGCCCACTAGGAACTTCTAGATAAAGTGGGTATAAATTACAGTAGGTAATAAAATCCCAACTTATAAATAAGCCACAATTTTATTGTAGAAATAGCAATTAAAACTGTGTTGTTATGTTTTATTTTTGCTCTAAGACTGTAATATATGAGTTTCATTTGGGTAACAGTTAAATAGTTAACAGCACACGCTCTGTTTTGCTCAAAGAGCAACTCTATGTATTGACGTTAGAGACCCCAAGCTGCCCAGAGATACAATGATGAACGGCCTCCTTATAACGAAGGGCTTCCAAAGCCTACTGGGAAAGCCTGTAACCTATACATTATAAACTCATAAGGAACTATGAAAGACAAAGATGCCAAAACTGTGAACCTTGTAACTGAAAAACAATAATTTAAGCCCATATGCCAGGCTATATGTCACACATTTCTGCTTCCTGAAGCACAAGCTTGACCAAAGTGGGGTCCCTTTTTTTCATCTCTATAAACCTTTTTTCAGTTTATTGATACACTTTTAACTCTTACAGGTTTGGACACAGTTCAAGCGCAGAGCTTTAACTGTATCTTGAACCTTAGTATGCAAGCAAACAAAAGACAAAACAATTGTTTTGGTGGTTTAAACACTTGTGCAAACATGTACCTTGTCTGTTGGAGTATCAATAAATGTGAAAGCTGTTTGACCTGTGGCAGAGGTCCCAAATCTGACTTTTAAAATCACCAGTGTTACTTGGCATTTCTTCACTGAAACAGACATTTCATGCTAAAGAAAGAGCTATGTTGTTATGACTTGATATTGAAGTGGTATCCCTGGATATCCTTAAGTACACATTCAAAAAAAGAACTTAAACATATTCCTAGTTGGGAAAAATCAAAATCTGATGTCTGTGAAGCTCAGCAAAACACAAAGAAAACCAAAGACAGACTTGCTGTTTGTGTTATTTCTGGTGGCTGTGGTTAGAAATTGTGAGATGTTTGTGTTTTTGCTGACTCTTCCTCTGCTCATATCCTGCTCTTATTTACATTATTATTTTTAATTTAGATGTAATCAAATAACTCAGACATAACTGACAGTGCTTCTGTCTGCTTAGGGTTCAAGTACTGTTTAGGTTCCATTTTCAACCTCTCCACAGAACTGTGTGTCAGACAGAGCAAAAGTCATGCTTTCTAGGGACAGAGGGGGGGGGGGTTTTACAAAAAAAAAAAAAAAAAAAAAAAAAAAAAAAAAAAGAGAGAGAGAGAGAGAGAGAAGGGTAGGTTTGGAAATGTTTGGGAAGGGAAGGAGAGAAGAGGAAAGAAAAGTAGGAAAAAAGACAATAAATGAAAAAGAAAGTTTGGATTATCCAGTTGTGCACTGGATTTATTCTAGTGTTATTTTTATTAAATTTAAGCTGATATAATTTGCTGAAAACTCTTCTCAGTTATCCCATTGTGTTGATTTCAATGAAGTCATATGAAGGGGCTGAATTTCATCCAGTATAGTACAGTATCCAGTACACACAAGCAGAACTAATCTACACAAAAATAAATTATGTAATCTACAGTTAATATATATTTATAGAAACATTATATATATATTATTATTTAGTAATAAATAATTTTTCAGTTAGAACAACCCTCTTGTGTTCATGTTTTTTGGAACTAATCCCAAGTTTTCAAACCATCACCTACTCATAAGGGAGCTGTTGAGAAAAAGAGCCAGGCGAAGGACTATACTATAGTAAGATAAGTTCTAATATTACTGCCACATTATAAAAGTATGTAATGAAAAGATCACATAGCATAAAATCTATAGATCTTTCTGATTCTCTGGCACATGTATTAAAAGATATATAGGTATGCTATAAAATGCTACATGAAATACCTTGTACAGATCTATCCTTTAAAGATATAAAAATATGTTATAGTTCAAAGTATGCTGACCACATATGACATTTCACATAGATATTATTATATTAGCAAAGCGATATTGTTTTATTGTGTACCTACTGTATTATTTTTGTTGACAAGGAGACGCAGAGGCCATATTCTGTTCTTGACTATTCAGTTTTTCCGTGTTCATCAATGCATTAGCATATCCTGAATAAGATCTTATTTCTCTGTGTACTAGAGGTAATGAAAAATGTTCATGGAATTTCATGTAAAATTAAATATATCATAATGGTCACAATCTTTTCTTTATTTCTACTGTATTTGTAAGAAATATACAAATTTAATGCAAGTAGTTCTGCAGAAAAGCAGTTTGCAACTTCATGATAGAATTTTCAGTTTTCCCCAGTCAAGTTTTAAGTGAATTTAAAAAGAAAAATGCGTGTTTGTATCCTAATAGTACTTCTAATCACTGAAATCATTCCCATTGCTAATCCTGCATGATAAGTATGGATCTTGGGGCATGGGGGGAAACCCACCTGGAAGAAACAGGGCCAGCACTCTTAACAGAGATTTGAGCTGTGTCATATAAGAAGGCTACACGTTATGCTCACATCCCTTAATTGAAACTTAGTTCCACAGGGATGTCATAGAAAAGAGAAGTAGAAATACAGCTTCCTTTACTGGTCATGTCTTCACAGCCGTCAAAGATGGTAGAAAGTTCCTCAGCTTCTAATCTTGACTATTCAGATGTGATCCTCTTTTCCTCAAGCCATGCAGTCATTACAGTGTGGCATGGTTCCTGAATTGATAAGCTCTGATACAGCATTTGGTCCATTATAAGAGGATAAAATGTAGAAGTGATGCAGAATTGGAAAGGGTAACTGCCTTTCTTTTTACTCACTCATTTCTGTGGAAATGCCTGAGATGCTTTGGCTTTCTTATAAGGAAATACGCATTGATTCTTTTGTTTGTTTGTTTAAAATATCTTAATGATAAAGTTTTGGGTTAGGAAACTTTTGGTGGTGGCAGGGTTATTGCCTCTGAAGATACGAGGAACAAAGATGAAAAAGCATCAAACCATGGCTTCCAGGAGTCCTGAGGACAGAATCTGAATGTGAATTATGCTGTAAAACATAGTGAATCAATTACTTTTTAAAACACAGAAGATTCAGGAACAGATCCCTTAGAGACCACTAGAGCTGTAGAATCATATAAGGATATGTTATTGACTGCTATACTTGGTCACATGCTAATCAGACTATGTGTATTTTAAAGCCCATTTATAGTAAAATTTATGATGGATTGCACTACTTGTACAGTATTTAAAGGTGTCACAGACAGTTTGGATGTGATCCAAAACACAAGCAATGTTTTCTTCTTTTTCTAAGAACCAAGCAATGCACTTTTCTTTCCTTGATGAAAGATCCTGGCTCAGCAGGCTGAGCTGCCTCACAAAATATATATACGTCTGAAACATAAGAAGCTTGCACAGACAAAGGAAAAGCCAAAAATAAAATAAAAAAAAAGGCAGCTAGCTTGATGACAAGCTGGCATGTTCAAATTTGAGGCTCAGATTCAGTGTGAATCACAACCATGTGAATCTTACTCTGTTTCAGAACTGAAGCAGAGCTCAGATCTTGCAAACAGAACAATTCTGCCTCGATTTACACGAGTGCATAGAGCTGCTCCAGTCTATGTCATTGCTTGCTCATGTGTGGACTGGATTATCTGGGTAATATTCTGGATAATATTTCTGATTGTTTGGTTGGGGGTTTTTTTTGGTGGTATTTTTTTGGTTGGTTGGTTGGTTTTGGTGTTTTGTTTTGTTTTGTTTTGTCCCATCATGTCATTTTTACATCTTTTGGAAAGGCTACCAACAGGAAGGACTGTTGGGTACTGTGAAAAATAGTTCCTATGAAAATAAACGCTGGATAGATTTTTCATCTACACGGTCAGGACTATCTTTAAACCCTTTAAAAATGCACAATTCTTTCTAAAGATTTGAGAGAAGGGTTTCAGTAGTAACAGTGCTTCAATGTCTTACTGTGCTGGGAGTTGGGTGGAGCAGGGGTAAGGAGAATAAGAGGTAGGAACAGATTGTAATAATAAAGCCACACAATAGCATTATACATGGAGTATAACATTAAATAGAGATTGCCCAAATTCCTACCTGTGAATGCTTAGCCTGGTGTTTGTTACACTTCCAAGTGTGAAAGAAAGCCACAAACATTTATCATGATTGTCAGTAAGGCCCCCTTCCGCACCTCTCCCATGCTCTCCACACTTTTCTCTGCATTTCAGAGCTGTCAACATAGATGCTTTGCTCAAGCCTCCATTTCTGGCCATTAATGTGTTATGGGATTGTTTTACATTGCCTGCCTAAGAAGCAGCAGCTTGATGTGAGTAGGTAGGGAAAGGCTTTTAGGTGCTGGGAACAGTCCGAGCCCTGGCAGCATTCAAGGAATCCTTCCTGAGGCTGGTACCTGTTGAGTTATCCCAGCACTACACTGAGCCCTTTGCATGCAGCAGCCTCTGTCAAGTGCTGCCATTTTGGGGAATGCCCCTTCCCAGCAGTTAGCAGTGTGCTGAATGGACCTAAGCTGCAGAAATTTCTCTGCATTGAAGTCACAGGTCCTCTTTTCTCCTAACTGAGAAACATGAGAAACTTCTCCTATCTCTTAGCACACTCTTAATATGATTATTATATATTTACGTCTTCCTACCAGGTTCTCTGCTCTTTTTTATTACTTGGAATTCAGCCCCTTTTCTTTGTCTTATTGTATCCCTCTTACAGATTATCAAAGTTTGGTCAGTGACCATTGTTACGGTTTCCTACATTTTGTCATATACTTAAATATATAGTACAGTTCTCTCAGAGACTGTCAGCAGGGGGAGTGCTTTAAGAATAGAATTATTAATCCTCATTATTTTAAACCCAAATGCCAGGCATTTATACGGAAAGAGTGCCTTTTGGGTGTCTGAAAATACTTCACTGGGAAAGGTGAGCTTTTATGTTCCGTGGACACAAGCGACGTGGGGCTAACCCTGGAGTCTGAAGTCTACAGAAAGGATTTTAGAACCATTTAGAAGTGATGAGGACTCACCTGAATTCTGTCTCATTGAAATTAAATTAAATGTAAAAGAAAACCAGCAGTGAAGGTGCATTTGTTTTCTCCATTATTTCTGAGGAGTGCACATTTCCCCAGTTCCCTTTCTCTCTCCTAAATGACAGCCATGAGGAGTGGTGTTACACCAAGATGACCCACAGTATGGCTCATGGCTGCCACATGGCAACTTGAGCTCCCCATAGTGCTCAGCACCCCTCCAGGGCTACCCTTTCCCACTCCATTGCCTTATGCCCTAACAGGAGGCAACCACATTTGTGTGACCTGAGCCAAAATCAGGGTCTCCAGTGTGGTAAACCATCTGAATTACCAGCAGTGCCATGCATTGAGTGGCTTAGGGTTGCACTAAACACTTAAAAATAAATCCCACAAATCTTTAGGGAACTTTCTTGTCTTTCCTGGAGCAGTACAGCAGATGCCACAGTGGTGGCATCTCCTATTCATGCATTTCAGTTTCCAGCTCAAGGAAAGTGCTACTTTCAGATTGAGTTCTTTGCAGCACTTGTGAATGAATGAAGGAGATAGTAAACACTTATCCTGGTTATGATTTCTGTGATGGAGCTAGGAGAGGAAGCATGTGGTTAGGATTATAAAGGGCTAATGATGTGACAGTCTTCAGTCATTGTCAAGCTGAATTCCATTAAGAGGTAGGTGTGAAAGGATTTCTTTTTTTTCTTTTTTCTTTTTTTTTTTTTTTAACCACAGCAGCTCCCCAAGGAATCTACATCACCAATCTTCTTTTAATGATGGTGATTACTAATAGATTATTTCACTTGCAATTCCACTTGTATTTGCTGCTCTTGGTATTTCATAGATTTAACTTCATAGCTGCTTCACTACCATTGGCTTTGTTTGAAAATTACATAAATAAAAAGTACACCTTAACCTTCCTGTGTGCTTTGTGTCATCAATGCACAATAGTAGTCATTGTCCACATTTTGAAGAAGGTTTGATGCAGAAATTGGCTATAAGAGTAGCCAGTATTTTAGAGATTAAAATGGATATTGCCAAATTTCACAAAGACAACTAAATGAGATATCCTAGGGTTATCTTTTTGTAGCTATCAGACATATGAGTCCTGAGCACTCACTCCTAACCTCTGTTGTGGTTTCCTTTCAATATCTGACCTCAGACTGTATGATGATAGGTACTTTTATATTTGATATTCACTGCAATTTTTAAAATAATCGGATTATGTAGATGTTTTTCTACATATACAGATAAATAGGACTAACAATTTTATTTTATCCTGCATGGCTACTCAGCTTTCTATAAAATTTTAAAAGGTACTATAGGCTTTTAAGTATCTTCGGTAGCCCTTTATGCAGAGAAGCTATGAAACCTCCATGTGCCACCTCCAACTCTGACTGTGACGTGTTGCGTTCTCACAGAAAAGTAAGCTGCTAGTTATTCTGGTACAGATAAATTCTTTATTTGTCAGGGAGATCTTGCAGATATCCATGCATTTATACTTCTTCAATGTTAGTTTTATACAACAGGGGAAGTTTCGCTGTCTTTTCCCTCTCCACACTGGGAGTTTGTAGGTGTTATATCTTGCCTGCCTGCATATGACCTCAGTGGAGAAAGAAAATGTCAGGGTCAACTCAAACTCCCAGAAAAATCTACTATAGGATTGCCCATAGTATCCCACCAGTGAACCCACCAGTGAAGTTCAGATTAAATGGAATAATTTTATACAGATCTGTCTATAATAAAACCTTCCCAGATGCTGTAAAATGATATCACGATGCTTCTGATTCTGAGCTTATGAAAAAGAAGCATTATATCATTTTGCATGCAGATTTGTGGAGAATGGTTAATGAGGCTTCTCTCTAGTTCCTATTTATATGGATAAATCATAAGCTCTTTCTGAAGTCTGGTCCTTAATCCCTTCCAGGGACTACTTGTATTGAATAGAACTAAACTCAGATTTTCTCCAGAGCAAGAACTTGAGTTAAAAGAGTTTTGATAATCAGACAAGAGGTGTGATGAGTGAAATAATTTTTTGTACCTTCCTTCAGCTTCCTTCCTTCTAAACTCAACCCAAGTTTACACCTTCATGTTCATATTGCTCTTTGAAGGAAATACATGGTAAGACAGATCCAAGTGTCTCCTCTGCAGCATTTCTAGCCTAGACGTCCTGTGAAATGTTGAGTCCCAGAGAGACAATTCTGGTGCCAGTGTCAACACACACTCATACTGGCACGACATAAAGACATACGCACTTAGAAGGGTTTTAGAAACTGTTCCATCTGACTCTCTTCCTTATTTCCTTTGTGTCTTCCTTTTATCATGTTTGCATTTTGCTCCTAGTGCAACATTTCTTCTTTTCCCCTGTATCCCACCCTGCTCTGGAAGATCACTCCTTTCTAAGCTAAAAATTAATATTCTGATCACATGGAAACAAAGGGAGTATTGTCCCAAATCAGTGAAGGAAAGCCTGATTTTCTTGTGTAGCTTTCAAAAATGTGTCATTCCTTTGTTTTAACATTGACACCATTGAAAGCTAAACATTAAAGTAAAAAAAAAAAAATTATTCAAGAGGACCAAACCTCCTCCCCTCTGATACAGAGGGCACAATGTGCAAATGTAAGGTGTCTAGGACAAGTGATAAAACATAACTGTAATGGAGGCTGTAGTGGAGGCTGCATAGAAATATGGAAGTGATTTTGAAATCAGCTATACCTCTAGTGAATTTCTGCAGGCATGAAATCTGAGAATTAACTGACTGAATGTTCAGAACACAGATTTACCCCAAGATTGCATGAGGAGGCCGCTGCTGATGCATCTAGTCTAGCAAAATAGGAGTAGTGGTCATGTCTGGAAAGTTTGGGGCTACAGTCTCTGGAGTGTGTCTGTCTCTTGGTCCTGTATCATGGAGTTACATTTACCCAAACAAGCCTGGGGATTTTTGTTTCCCTGAAGCAGTATTGAATATTATCAGTTTAAACATGATTTTATGGTTAATAAGTACTCTTCATGCTGATGTTAAGGGCCCCTCAGGGCCTAACAAAGATCATTCTTTGTTTTAAAAGAATCTCATAAAAGTAGATTGGTCATTCTGATCGCATAGACAGATGTGTGCTGTCTGAACAGTCCCTACCCCCCTCAGTCTGCAGCATGCAGTGAGGAGTTCAATAACATGAACATCACTAATCATCACAGTCAGTTCAGGTCACACCACCACAGACTGAACGAGGCGTCCCTGTTAGATATGTGACAGAGTGCCATCACGCTCTGAAGTACAAAAAAGCCATGCTGTTCTGCAACAGCAGAGGCAGAAAGCTAGTCCTGAAAGACACCGTGCCTTTTAGGACAGATGTGATAGAGCCTCAGCATCTCCAAGGGTGAGGCCCTTTATCCCTGTTTGGTTTGTCACCCATACCTGAAAGGTTCAAATTATCTGCTCTCTCACAAGTTTCAGCTTTCTTTTTTAATTTTCACCATTTAGAAATGCATGCAGTTTTCAAAGCAAAATACACCAGGGTTCTGGAAATCAGATATTATGTGTTTAGGCATCAAATAACCCAGAGGACTCTGCTTAAATGGAGTTCACTCTTGTATCGTAACCATCTTCATGTAATTCCAATGAGTGTCTGACCTGAGACCCCTTTGGTTTACCTTCCCACAGTCTTCACAGATGAAAATTTGCTCTCTCAGAACTGCTGAATCCCTCCATCATAATTACTATAAGTAAGTCTCATAATTACTAGCCATTTTTCTCATGGGAGACTTCAACACAGCAGAGGAGGACTTTAACAGTCCAGGAAGTCCTTAGAGAGTATGGAAGGTAACTTCCTGACATGGCTGGTGAGTGAGCCAGTGATGGAAGGCTCCCTGATAGACCTGTTGCTCATAGAGAAGAACTTGTTGGTGATATGAAGGTTGGAGGCTGTCTTGTGCATATCAATCACAAAATAATAGAGTGTTCAATTCTTGGAGAAGTAATGTCAGCAGAACTGCTACCTTGGAGTTCAGAGGGCAGACTTTGGCCTGTTTAAGAGACTGGTTGACAGCGTCTCTTGGGAGGCAGTCCTGAAGGGCAAAGGACTTTCTCTAAAAAGACTGTATCTACAACCCCGTGCAATGCCACAGCCCTGGGGAAAAGTGGCTGGAAAGCTGCCTGGTGGAAAAGGAGCTGGGGATGTTGGTCAACAGATGTCTGAACATGAGCCAGCAGTGTGCCCAGGTGGCCGAGGCAGCCAACAGCATCCTGGCTTGTATCAAAAACAGTGTGGTCAGCAGGTCACTAGGGAAATGATTATGGCCCTGTACTCTACACTGTTGAGGCTGCACCTTGAATATTGTCTTCAGTTTTGAGCCCCTCACTACAGGGAAGACATTAAGGTGCTGGAGCATGTCCAAAAAAGGTCAGTGAAGCTCTGGAAAGTTCTAGAGCACAAGTCTTATGGGGAGTGGCTGAGGGAACTGGGCTGGCTTAATCTGGAGAAAATTAGGCTTAGGGGAGACCTTAGTGCTCTCTACAATTACTTGAAAGGAGATTGCAGCCAGGTGGCCGTTGGTCTTTCTTCCAAGTAGCAATAGGTTAAGAGAAAATGGCCTCAGGTTGCACCAGTGGAGGTTTAGATTGGACATTAGCAAAAATTTCTTAAGTGAAAGGGTTATCAAGCATCAGAATAGGCTGCCCAGGGTGGTTGTTGGGTCACCTTTTGGCAATTAAAAGAACTGTAGATGTGGTGCTTAGTGACATAGTTTCATGGTGGACTTGGACATGTTAGGTTAAGTATTGTTCTTGATGATCTTAAAGGTCTTTTCCAACATAAAGGATTCTGATTCATACCGCTAAGCATACAGTTCCTCTCTCAGCTATAAACTCCCCATGGACACTCTTCTCCCTTCTATTTCCATCTCTTCAGGCCATCTTTCCCAATCCACACAGAATCATCTTTTCCTCTTTGCACTCTATTTGACCACGAGTCTTACAGATGCCAGCCTTTTGGTTTGGGAGTCCTAAGCATATTTCTATAGCCACCAGTTGTTTCTCTAATATTCTTGCCAGCTGCTCTCATTTTAACTTTCCTCTTCCATTGATCTCCGCAAGAAGCAGTTTGCGCATGGCCAGCGACAAGTGGACATTGGTTGGTGTTCTAAAAATTCTCAGTGTTGTTCTCTGAAGTGTCTATTCCCTTTTCAGTCATACTGATTACTTTTGTATGTCTGCATTTGAACTGAGGTGTGTCCAAGACAGTCCCTTTTTTTTGCTTACAGTAGTATTATATAAGGACTTTTTATGAAGCTTGGAAAGTGGTGACAGTAAGTCCTTTTCTAATACACCAAGACCACTGCAAGGAATGCTCTGCTCATTGTTAGGCAAACACCTGGGCTGAACTCACCAAGGCATGTGGCTAAAAATATTCACTACTGACATATCTGCTTTATCCATCTATTGTGGAGGGAAGGAGAGTCAGAAGGAGTTATGGAGGAGACAGATTATAAAAAACCCAACACCTCAATTTATTATTTTAGGTTATTTATGTTGATGTGAATGTAGAAGATTAGTTGACTTTCTGGAATCACAGCACCAAAATGACAGTGATGTATGAGATTAAAAATGCTTTCTAATACCCAAAGATGCTCTATTCCTTCTCCTGCTACAGTGCTGGCATGAAACAGAGAGACACCCAAGATTCAGCTTACAAAGCTGAGCCAGAAAGTACTTTTCTTTTTATTCTTTCACTGCTCTGTTCATAGGCAGGCAATGGAGTACTTTCTCCAACCTGGAGCCTATTTAAAACCAGAGCTGTTTTTTGACTTGCATGTCAATTCAGATGTCTTAAAAAAATATTTTTCAAATATACTGCTCTTAAACATAAAGAATTCCTTAAAAAAAAAAAAAAAAAGGTTTTAAATACATGATTAAAAATACTAGAAGTGCAGTGCTAGAAACTGATGTGTTTTTTCTGACTAGAAGACAAAATTCAACTTAAAGGCAAGCTGGAGTAAACTATTCTGACATACAAAAAGCAAGGAAATGAGAAATATTTCCCATGTGCCATCTTACTCCTGGGAATAGTCAGTAGTTGTGTTCAATTCACATTTTATAAAAGCTTTTCTGTGTGATGCTGTTGCCAAGGACAGTGATTTGCTCTCCTGAAAGCCTGCATGATGAGAAATATATAGTGTGTAGTGAAGTAGACAAGGATGTCAATGGGAGCTCTTCAAACCTGTAATCCTTGATATTCCACTTCACACATGAGAATGTTTTGGCATCTAGGAAATCTGATGAAAGCTCTTGCTGATCAAATCTCCTAGTATCTTTCCCTTAAGTCTCACCTGCAATATGGGCTTTATAAGACAATGTCTTAGGAAACTCATGAGAACTTACTGTCAAGCCTGTTGAAGCCAGGTGGATTTCCACAGGCTTTGGATCAGTCTGTTCACTGAATAGAAAGGGTCCTTTCATTCATACATGTTTTTATGGTTGGTCAGGATCTTGACCTGACTACTTAATCGCATGGTGCTACATGATATGCCCGTGCTGGCTCCTCTGGACACTGTAAGCTGTGTGATAACAGCTCATATTTTCCTATTTGGCCCACCAGTAGACAGGGAGAAGAAAATTAATAATGTATGCAAATCCTTAGGCAAGTTTGCATCAAAAATTAATTTGAGATAGAACCTCTTTCCCTTTTGTCACTTTGATGCCTGTTTAAGCATCTCAGAACATGATTTTTAAGATTTATTGTACTCACTGATGTTGCTTTTTTTTTGTGCGCCTGTAACAAGCACCCAAGTAGCATTTTATGATAGTAACTTTAGGGTTGTGTAATTGATGTAATAATTTCCAACATTTTTCTTGTTGCTTCTTGCAGAAGAAACCATTTCAGGGTAGAAAAAATAAAGTTTATCAAATAGATGTTTGGCAAATTAGATTAAGCTCTTTAAATAACATGGTTTTGAGCCAGAACTCTCAAAAAATACAGTTCTACCATTTACAAGACTTATAAATACAGATTTTTACTTATTTCTCCCCATTAAATGCTATAGGAAAGTTAACAATGCAGAGGTAGTGAAATAAGCTTGGAGAACAAGGGAAGCTGCTGCAGTGTTTCTAGTTAAGCACATCAGGAATAGCCCATAATGATTTATTACAAAGAGAAGGTAGGACAGTAACTGAGATCTGAGCTGGACAGCACTAAAACTCTGTCTGCATAAGCAGAAGCTCCACTTCTTAGCTCAAACTGAAGGCACTGGAAATCTGGAAAATAAACAATGATAAACTTAAAATTTATATCAACCTATAGGTGTTTTACAAGCAGGATGATATGTGCTGTATGTTTTGAGGAGGGTGTGTGTAGCCTTTGACACTCACTCTCTTTCATTTATCTGCTTGTGGGAGGAAATTGCATGATTTCAGAACACATAGCTAGCTGGTGCTCGCCCAGTATCTGTTGCTGTAACACAGCTTTATCTCTTACTAAGTATGTATATGTATAGGTATACATGAATATGTATATGTATATATAGAGGTATAGATAGATAGATAAGTAGATAGATAGGTAGATAGACAGACCTGTCTTTATATTTGGAGAGAAAGCAAGTCAGGGAGGTAGAACAGTGATTTCATTCAGGACTATTTTTTAATTACTGCATCAGTTTTCTTCATTCAAAATATGACACAGATTAATTCCATAAGGACTTTACCAGGTAGGCCAGTTTCCTTGCTAGAAATATGATTATGTGAAACAGTGGGAGGAGCATCAGGATAGCAATTTTATTCAACCATACAAGAACTTAGTCTCCAGCAGTATTAAGCAGCATTTGACACAATGGTTTTTAAACATTGTGTCTGGGACTTAACTGGCTTTGTGGTATGCAGTCCTGAACACATCACAAATTATTCCCATTATATTTGAGACTCTGCCCATAACTAAACTAAGGTTACACTACCTTGGATTTCTGACTCCAAATGCTCAAGAAACTCAGCACTAACACTTCAGAGGAAGAGGTAGTCATCTTGTAAACCTAACCATAAAATAAACCATGCACTGAAGATGTTTGTCCTTAACCTTGAGCAGAAGTTAGTACCCATATTACGCCCTGAAGTTTAAAGGATTTCCCCTTTGTAGAATTTTTATCTCATCTAATATGAGTTGCTTAAGTTCTCGATTCTTAGTGATATAAAGAGGGTGTTGAGTAGAACCTCCACCTTGGATTTCTAGAGGGCAGACTTTGGACTGTTCAGGATGCTAGTTGAGAGAGTCCCTTGGGAGACAGTCCTGAAGGGCAAAGGGGTCCAGGAAAGCTGGACACTCTTCAGGAAGGAAATCTTAAAGGCCCAGGAGAGGGCTATCCCCATGTGCTGTAAGATTAAAGGGTGGGGAATATGGCCAGCCTGGTTGAATAGGGAGCTTTTGATAGAATTTAGGAAGAAAAGGAGAGGTTACCACTTTTGGAAGAAGGGCCGGGCAACTTGGGAGGAGCACAGAGATCTTGTCAGGTTATAAAGAGAGAAAATTAGGAAGGCAAAAGCCCAGCTGGAACTCAACTTGGCCACTGACATAAAGGACAACAAAAAAAGTTTCTACAAGTACATCAACAATAAAAGGAGAGCCATCCCTTACTGGATGTGAAGGGGAACATTGCAACCAAGGATGAGGAAAAGGCTGAGATACATAATGTTGTCTTTGCCTCTGTCTTTAATGCACAGACCAACTGCTCCCAGGGCGTTCAGCCTCCTGAGCTTGAAGATA
>JANIJG010000304.1:131654-154577 GCA_024611175.1 Megaceryle torquata | reverse complement strand
GAGGCTGAGGGGGAACCTCATTGCCCTCTACAACTACCTGAAAGGAGGTTGTAGAGAGGTGGGTGTTGTCCTCTTCTCCTTAGTAACTACTGACAGAACCAGAGGAAATGGTCTGAAGTTACAGCAAGGAAGGTTTAGATTATATAGTAGGAAGAAATTCTTTACAGACAGAGTGGTGAGGCACTGGAACAGCCTGCCCAGGGAGGTGGCTGAGTCACCATCCCTGAAGGTAGTTAAGAAACGGGTAGACCTGGTGCTTCAGGACATGCTCTAGTGGCAGGCACCTAGGGGCTTATTTTGTGTATTTTGTGTTTTTGAAGTCATGTTTGATCAGGGTATTTTGGTCTTTAGGTGATTGGGGTTTTTTTTAGGTGTTTTTTTGTTATGGGTAGGGTTGGACTTGGTGATCTAGGAGGTCCTTTCCAACCATGAATATTCTGTGATTCTGTGTAATATACCGATGTGAATTACGTACGTTCTTTTCACTCAACCGTATATTTTTTTGAAGCCTATTTAATTTTTTGCTTTTTCTATTAAAAACCATTTTGACTAACTTTTGTTTCATTCAGATCTTTAGTTTTTATTTCAAAGATAACACACTTTAACTTAACACATTTGTGCCCACAGAATTCTTTTTGTGACTGTTGGGTTTTTTTGGAAACACTGTTTTCATTGTTTTATCTCAGTGTTTCATTTGTCATGTTGTGGAAAACCCAATCTTTTAAAATACATTAATCAAATTTTCTCTGAGAAACAAAGACTGTAACATAAAATATCTGAGAATTGGTGCTTTGTGATTTTTTTACATGATTCTTCTCAGTGAAAGAAGTGTTAAGGGCAAAAACTGTGTTTTACCACATGCTCTTTTACCATAAGAAATGTTTTATGATGTATCCCTCAGAGTAATGAGGAAATAGAGGACCAGCTCTACTACCACTGAATAGAATGATTAAACTTTCTTTTTTAGTGCTGGAAGAATCAGACCCTTTCACCTTTGGCAACTTTTAGTTTCACAGTGTGTCTTCTTGTGTTGTACCATCTTGAGAACAGATATATATAGGTTTTTCTGATTTACTTCTCTTCTGTATTCATTACATAGTAAATAAATCTTCAGTGTGACTCCTCTCAAGTCATGAACTTTTAGTTTCTTGTTATGTAAAACAACTTCCATGTCTGTACTTACCTTTGCTTGCCATTTAGAATCATTGTCTATTTGTTGTTAGATCCCTTTTTTGAAGTGGTATGCTCAGCACTGACCATGGTTTTAAAAAAAAAGATTTTAGCACTTTAATGATTGTGCCAAAGGTAAAAAAAAAAAAAGGTAATCTGAACAGTTTCATTCTATATTAACTCACAAACTGAGTAGAAGTATCACATATTACAAGTGTAGTCAAAAATCTTGTGGTGGGAAGCATGCTTATGGCAATGTGCTAGTGGCAGAGTATCACATGCCTCTGTATATTGATATTAGCCCCAATGGTAGTGTAACACCTTCTAAATGTTTTCTCTTGAGGAAGCTTCTTCCTTATCCTGAATATATAGGGCTCAGCAAAACAGCTGAAGCACCATCAACAGAATGGGGCAGTCAATTTCTATGGCCTGTATACATTTGTTGGTGAGGTCCAAGAGCTGTCATATGAGCAACATTTGGACACACCAGGTTAATGATACTTGGCTACGGTATATTTTTCTTCATAGTGTGACATAGCAAAGGCATATTAGAAATGGATACAATACCCATGTGACATCCTTTAGACTTCATTATTTAAACAGCTATTGACATATGCAAAAACCTCCCTCAGTTTTTGGGCAGAAAATAGGCAATTTTTGCATTTGTTCAGACCTGGAACTATGAAGGAAATAAAACAGAAGAGTAATGTTTTGAAAGCAGTTTCAAAAGAAGTTCTTCTCATGGCATTTTTCTGTTGCATTTTCTCTCCTATCTGTCACATTGATGAGAGAGTGGGGAGTCGCTTTTGCCGGGATGGCCCTCATTCTTTCTATATAGGGAGATGATGAATACATCCAGGCTCTCACAGCTGGCAAATACTGAGTTCCACTTTAGGCCATCACCTTAGGATCATTAATCTCTGTCATCTTTAGTAGTTCTCTGTGCTGAGATCTCTGACCAAAAAGAATTGTGAAGGGTCTTTTTCTCTTTTTTCTTTTTTCCCCATCAAAAAAGGCTCCAAAGAGTGGATTCCACACAGCATTCTCTGCTGTTCTTCCAGGAGGAAGTCCAAACTGCAATGAGATTTCTGTTCGTGGAAGCTTGCACACATGGGAAGATGCAGGAGATGTGCTGCCCAAGAGAAGCTCAGGTGGATGGAATGGCTTTCCAGGATTCAGAATTTACTGCTTCAGAGACAAGAAATCAGTTGTATGGATGGTTCAAATTTAGAAGGTAGTTTTGAATGTAAGGCCCTTAACAATGTTAATTACTTTTATATAATCCTTGGAATTATATTAGTGGTAGGAATTTAAACAGTACTCACACAGCTTAATAGAATTATGACATTAACATTCCTTTTGTGCTGTTGAACTATCACTGCACTATAAGAGGAATGATAAGTTTTTCAGAAGTCACTGGAAACAATGAAGTCAAAATAAGCATCAAGGTACTTAACACTGAGGGAATGGTGTCTAGAAAGACTAGAAGAGATAATATTTCCTCCATAAATTAATTTCATGACTGTATAATTTTTAACCTCTCATCACTATTTCCTTTTTCTGCTTGGGTTTAAAGGAGCTGTTGATCCTGAATGGATCTGAAGAATAAAGAAGAAACCACGAGGTGGACAGGTGCAAATAGCAATCAGCATAACCTTCATCAATGTCCTTTCACTCAGTCTGCAAAACCATTAGAAACATGTTGCAGAATTCCCATGCTGAGAGATATGTCAGCATAGTCCATTGGCTAACACTTATAAATCATAGGAAATCCAGTTGATTCTTGCATCCTGATACTCTTCATTAGCAAAATCCAACAGTCTGATCCTATCCAACAGATATGCTTAAAATTACAAAGCCACTTTTATACCCAGCAAAGGGAATGTGAGTTCATAAGTTTCATAGAGATGATGCTGCAGGTTCAAGTAATGTTTGTCACGTGATAATAAAAAAGCATACTAAAGATGGATATTTAGGGACACTAAAAGTCTTATTTTGTCACCTGCTTTTGACCTTTATACACCAAGTAGGTAATAGTATTTGGAGAAATTGAGAATGATGGCATTACAGCCATAATAATCATTACAGTTTTAAACTGAAAAAAGCCAGGTTATATTTCACCAGGGTTGTTTATACCTGTTCAAGCACTTACCCATTGTAGGTTATATTTTTCTTGCTTCTTGAGCCTTGTTTTCAGGAAATGCTAATTAACTTGTGTTTACATACATAGACTTTCCTTCAGGATGAACTGTTTCTCCAGTTGCAATTGCTGTAATTCTTACTGGATTTTGGACTTTAGTAGTGTGGTCACAGAGCTGAGAGTGGCCCACATACCATCAAGACCTGCAGGCTGTACAGTTTAGCCTGACTGAATGATTGTGGCATGGACACCAGTTCACTGTGTAACCTTGAAATTATTTCCAGTCTTGGTTTGTACTGGGATGCATGGAATATATTTCAGATCCTCCAGTGAAACAGGCTGTTCCCACAGCAATGCAAGCCCTTTTTCCCTGCTAGCCACACAGACCTAAATGAGAACATTCATTCTGTCTGCACCAAGAGTTAGCTTGATATGTATCTCTTGTACAATACAGAAACAAGTACATTATCATACAATGATCTTGATCATCATCATCATCATCATTGTTATTTCCTTTAATCATAAGTATATCTTTTCCAAAATCAAACTTGATATGATTCAGTGTGTACCCCTGGCTAAGCTGTGTAAATTACAGGGTCATTTTAAGAGCATACAGATGGTTATGAATTCCATGGTTTGTTTTTTTCCCTACAGTTTAATATCTCAGTAAGTGTTAGAACAGATATATTTCCCTATACTGTCCTTTGTCCTGCAAACATTGTTTAGGAAAGGCTCATATGGCTCCAGACTGGCCAGTCTTTTCCTGACCCACAAACAGGTGTTCTGACAAAGTCCAAACAATTTTAGTTCCTCATTAAAGAACTGTGAATGGCACATGTGAGCAATTCTGCAGACGTTGCCACTTTTTAGGCTGTTCTGCTATGACAAGAAAATTTTTATAAGTTCTCATTCCTTTGAATTATTTAATCAGTGAAGATTTCAAGATTCACCTCCAGTGAGTGTCATATATCAACATAATGGATAGTTTTTATATATATAAAAATATATATATAAAAGGGATATGATCATATCTGTGGTTATATGGCCTGACCAAAACTATTTGGAACTAATATAATTTTTTCTCAGGCTTTGAACTGCTTTTACTACGCAATGATGAGTGTGTTCATAGTGTATCTATGAATATACTATGAATTTGCATTGCCTCTTTGAGAATAAATTTTCAGATTTATCATCAGTTTTAATAGAAGTGGGCTTTAAAAATGTGTGTCCTCTAAATCTAGGAAGGGAAAGAAACAGTAAAGCTTCTTCTAGACTTCAAAATCCTTGTCAAACTGAGAAAGTGAACTTATTTCTGCCTACATCCAATTCCTTTTATGCAAAGAAATGGCAAAATCAGACCAGACAACAAACCACTAAAAAAATCCCATGTGTCCTCTTATCTACCTGAGAGGACTTCTATATAAACATGGGCCTGGTTGCAAAACCCAAGAATTCACAAATTTCACTTAATAGTTAGTCTTCCAAATTGAGTCTTGATTGACTCCATTTGTACTCCCAGATTTTTTTTTTTTGTTAATGAGAGCATGCTTAACATTAAAAGCTGTATCTGACCAGCAGGATATTTAGAATTTGCCTAGGTTTAGGTGAGCAGCAATTTTGATTTTGAAATGATCCAAGCTATAAAAAAAAAAAAAAAAAAAAGAATTACTATGACTATCCTACTGGCTTTGTTTGAAAGCTGTTGAATTGATAGAATCAGGAATATATTGTGTGAAATCTGAGTCCCAGAAAGCTCATTGGCTTCAATGTTATTTGGATTTTTATCTACTGTTTCTGAGGAGAGTTTGAGTCTTCATATTCGGTAGGTGGTATATATTAGCATGGATCTATACAATACAATGAGTCCTTGTACCTGCTGCCTATGAAACAAGACCTTTGTATTCCTCCGGTTAAGTCATTTAAGGCTACAGTCCAGTCTTGAAACTGAGGAGTGAGGGTATAAATTTGAAAATTTAAATTTGTGCAGCTGTATTTCCACCAAATATTTTCTTCTTTACATTAAGTGCAGAGATGTGATCTGTACAAAAACCAGAACCACTGAGCTTTTCTCATTGAATTCATATCACCCTGACCATGTTGAAGTGATATGCATAGATTAGTTTAGCTCATCAGAAAGATTTAATAGTAGCAGAGATTTGTTGATATAAATTCATGTACTGTATATATTGCTGACAGGGCCTTTTTGTGCAAATGGCTCTTTATACACCTTAAAATATACAACTTGGAATTGTTGTTAAGAAAAGAATGACTACGTATTCAAAATTATGGATAAAAAATATTTCCCCTTGGTGCTGAAGTCCCATACTGCATCAGGTGAGAAGCAGATGCTGATGCTACAGAGTTATTCCATAGGTATGTGCAGGGAAGTACCATATTAGTACAAAGCAAACCCAGAAAGTCTTAGAAAAATAGTTACAGAGGAAAGAAAGAATAATGGCCAATCTCATCATTCACCTTTAATGTTATGTTTTGTAACTACTGAATGAAAGCTAGAGGGTATGTTAACAGGCACACAGCTGTAAGCCCCACAGAGCTTTAAAACAGGCTGCATCAGAGCAACTTAACTTTATTTTGTGAGGTTATGGGATAAGTCAGAACCTGATCTCCATTACAGCTAGATTCCAGAGATATGATCTATTTCAGCAAGGGCTCAGAGCAGCCATATTATTGGAAGTGGGTGAAAATCCACCTGGATTTGGCAGTTCAGACATGCCTAATTAGAATTCTTTAAAAGCTGGAATGATTTTTAAAGTACTACAGATAGACACTAATAGTGTAATGATTCTCTAGTATGTCTGTTCCTGGAAACTGCACATGAATTCTCACAAGATTACTCTATCATTTACATGTTCCATATGGCTCTCAATTTCAGAAAGAAAATTAAGAAAATCCAGGGAAAACTAGGAAAGACTCTGTTAAATTGCTGAATTTCTGCTTTGGAAAATGGTAAGCAACAATTTATAGATATTAATAGTGGAAGATCATCATTAGACAAAGTCTGTCTTTGCCAGACTGGAATTTGGAAAACATAATTCAGCTTCTGTTTCTGCCTTGGACCTTCTATGCGATCGCCATTCTTAAGCAAGTCATCAAGACTGAGATCCATGTCATCCAACTTTATCATCTAGAAGGGGAATTTCTGCTCTAAGCTCATTGCTTAGGCTCTGTCCTTCATCATGATGCAGCTAGAAGACAATTCACTCCTCTTTCTAGATTCTGCATGGACTAAAACTTCTCTAGCACTATGTCTGTGATACTCCATTCTGCATAGGTTCTACTTTTCTCCCAGGTTCCTACCCTGAGCATGAATGAAGGGTGAGCTTTGCTTCAGGATCCACTCCATGCAACAAGTATGGGCCATACCAGCAACCTCTGCTATTCTCTGTAGAGACATGATTATAAAAGAGCTCTGTCTTAGACTAAATGCCTTTGAGATAGCTAGTTAGATACAATGAATTCTAACAGTGGGTCTCTACATGCTTCTTACACTGTAAAATAGGAATATCAATAAACTTTTGTTTGTCTCAGATTATTGGCATTCAGCTATGACCTTTCAGTGCTCCCGTGTTAGAACTGTTTTTGCAACCACATTAATACTAATTAAATAAAATTTTACATCTCTTTCACCTGAATTACAGAATCATAGAATGGTTGAGGTTGGAAAGCACCTCTGGAGGTCATCTCGTCCAACTCCTCTGCCCAAGCTGTGCAACCCAGAGCTGACCAGCACTGTGTCCAGATGTGTTTTGAATAGCTGAGATCCACTGCTGTTGATAGTCCTGTTACTGGTTAAACACAGTTGTTCACTTATTATTTTGCCAGCTCCTTCATTAGTCCTTAAAAGCTAATTTTTTTTGGTCACAAATTCCTTCATATAAACAATGCTTATTTATTGTTTTGTTGCTGCAGAGCAATGGAGCTTTTCTCTGACAATTTTTTTTAGGGTAGTTTGAAAATGGTTCAGAGGGGAAAAAACTCTAGGAGATCTGAGCCAATTTTACACTGTAGTTTTTTGGTACCCTTCTGAGGTTGCTCACAGCACACTGGCTGTTGGCTTGATTAAATGTAGTACAAATCATTCTGCACAGCTTATTGCAGCTCTGGGGCAGGTGTCCAAGTCACTACATTAATTAAATGCCACTCATATCTGTGGAAAGTTTTGTGCCTCTGGTTACTGAATTGACAAACACAGGGAAACTTATAGAAATCATCACACATTTTATGAGATGAGCAGAAGCCTCATTAGCAAAACATTGATTTCCCAAGTTTTCCCATGAGAGTTTGGTGGGTGAGAGATGCATCGAACAACTGGCAGTTTTATTTTGGGAAGAAGAAGAAAGTAGTTTTCTCTGTGTGGTTCAGCATCTAATGGACAGTTGCACATTTATATTCCCCTGAAAGCTACCAAATCTAGGAATCCTGAGTTACTCATGTGGCTCTTTCCAAGCACTTCATGCCTCTGGGTGCAAAATGAATGTAATATTTCTTGCTGAGTGGGAAAAATTAAAAAGAAAAGGAGAGTCAGAAAAGAGAGGGGGGGAAAAAAAAGGAAAGCAGCGTACCCATACCACCACCACTTTGCTGCTCTCTCAAGATTCAGATTCCAGTTTGGCCGGAGATGAAATTGATAGCTCTGCAGGAGGAATGTGGGAATAATGGGCTATGGACACTATGAATGAGTTATGCACTGCAGGCACAGGGCTCCGCAGCGCATCGCTGTCCGAAATTTTATTTTTATGTGGCACATATTTAGAAAACTGAGGAGCGCCTTGGAAAGTTCAGACAGCTGGTGAGCGCGTGCAGGGTGCTGGGGGGAATGCCGGGGCTCTGCCAGCAGCCTCTGGCCAAGTAGGTCTCCAACATGCTTGCCAGCCCACCACCCCAGGAACAGCCCCCCACCACTGCCGCCAGGGCTGGACAGATGCTATGAAAAGGCTGGCATAAAATGTCTTTGCAGGATATTAAACCAGCATCCTAACTGGTAAAAAAAATGAATTGTCACTGACATTATGTCGGCCCGCTTGGAGCCCTCTCTGCTACTTTCTGCAGTCTGGTAACCATTATGCACAAGAGATCAATATTCTCCTCAACGCTGGAATTTAAGTAATGATTTCCAATAAAACTATTTCAGACTGTTCTGGCTAGAGGACAGAGACAAGCCACAAAACATAATGCACGTAAAACCTTTCTTTTCTCGTCTTTTCTTTCCTTTTTTTCCCCTTCCTTCCTTTTTTTTTTTTTCAAGACTTGAATAATGGAAGCAAGATCTAGTGATAAGACACATGCACGCTCACAAAAAGGAGGCATTTTGGTCCAGGCCAATCTGCTTAGCTAATGGCTGTAAACTGACACCTGTAATGAAATAAAAATGTCCCAGTGCAAGTGCACGGCTGTGCAATTGCTACCAACACCCACCCTGGCACCCCAGTGATGGGTGCTGGGGAACATGCCCTTCCATGTCACTTTTTTCACTTCTCCCTGTTTTGCAGCACGTTATGGATACATTTCCAAAGTGGAATTAAGTAACTACTTATGATTTTTTACTGCAGAAAGTCTGATGTTTTTAGACGTGGTGCACAGCTCCAGCTCTCAGTCACTGTAATTGACACTCCAGGTGCTCAGCACTTCTGCAAATCAGGTTTCTAGTACGGTTCCAGTTCTTTTTTTTTTTCCTACTTGAAAGCTTTTTTGTTTTTATTCCTTTCTTCTGGTCTCTGTGAAAGGATCTGAAGGGTGTAAGAAGATGACTGGTACTTGAGGAATGAAATTTCTGATCTATTATCTGTTAGTGAAGGAAATAATTTACAGAGGTGAGATAGATAGAGACGTACACATATATCTTCCAAGTTGTCATAGTTTCATATTTTGTCTTTGGCCCCACTGTACTGCCTAGTTTCTTTGTGTCCTGCAGTGCAGACTTCAGACAGAAGAAAAACCCTGTCCAAGTGTGCTAAGACTGGACTACTGTGGTTAAAATGGTTTCCCCTGGATCTCCCTCACAGCTTGCAGTTGTCTGATTTCAATCAGTGGCAGTTCTCTCCACATGTCTAGCCATCAATCTTCTCCTGCTCCTGGATGAGTGTGTCACAGCATGGTGCATGTTCCAGTTAAAAAATAGACTGCACTGCAGCTCTCCCTCCTCAGTCATTGATAAGTTTTCCTTTGATATTTTTATTAAAAAAGAAAGAAAACACATTATGATATATGTTTCCAAAAAAAAGGAAAAAAATGAAAAAAAAAAAAGAAAGCCTCAAGCACACCAAAGCCCTGGAGGCTGTAGGAACAGCAGGAAGCAGGGAGGGGAGTTTGGGGTTATGTGGTTATTATGAAGCTATTGCTTGGTAAGTTACAGTTTGTGTAAGAGTTGAGGATTTCAATCTTTATTGCTTTCCACCCAGCACTCCTCCATCAATAAAAGTTCTCTGGGCATTGTGTGAGTCTCCGGTGTTCATCTACTTCACACCGCTTCCTTCCCCCACAGAGAATAATAACTGCTATTTGAAAACAGAGCTGTGTAAAGATCGAGGTGGGGGGGTGTAGAAAAACTAAGCCAAGCATCTCATAGACCCTTGGTCTCACCTTTGGACCTTCTGGAAAGGGAAATAAATGGCAGTTTCTCTGTTTTAATTAATCTTTTAGAATATTGACTAGTTTGCCAATCGCCTAGACCAGCTTTACTCTGTGTGGCTGAGGTACGTGCACAGGAGCATCCAGACGTTGCCCAATAGAGGACAGAGTGACCTGTATCCAGATAGGTGTCCTTACCTAAAGTACACCCACTTTGTAAAAAAACTGAAGCTACAGAGGGTCTGCATAATAATTCTGCTTTTGACAAAGCACTTTTCCATGACAGAGTTCAGAGCACTTTATAAAAGAAGGTAAGATTATTATTCTTGTTTTATAAATTGAAAACTCAGACACAAGGAGGAAAAGCAAATTGTGCAAGGAGGCAAGTGACTTGGGAAACTTTGAAACTCCTTTCTCTCAAGCGTCAAGGTTGTACTTAGGAGGAGCTCTGCTTAATATCTCACCCAGTAATGAGCTTTTGCTGTTCATATATTGAAGTTGATGAGATTCAGCAGTTAAAGAAAGATTACATAAATATCCTTGAGTCAGTCAGGCTTGAGCCTGTTTTTCATATACAGTGCAAAAGTCCATTTATTTCTTGTGCTGGTAATTCTAATTTAGAAAATAAGTGAAAGAGGAAAGCAACTAGCTAGGAAATAACCTTATTTAAGAAAAGATATTAAAACTAAACACTTGTGACAGTTACTTCTTAAACTAAATTTAATGTCTTGCTGTTACATTGTCATGCTCTTTTCAGTCAGCGATCTGTAGTGAAATCAATTGATTCTCATATCTCCACATATTTTTAAGAGCCCTTCTCCATGATATTACCTAAAGCTGCTAAACTGGAAAACTCACCCACAATCACACAATTCACTTTTTCATGGAAAACCATGTGCTGAAAGCTGTACGACTTACTGTTAAAGCAGTTCACATGAAAACTAACTTCAGGATGAAAAATATGCCACCAACACTATTAATTAATAAGAAAGAGTTTTTATGGTCTATTTACTTTTCATTGTGTATTTTGTTGGCTCATTTTTTTTACACTGGAGACTAGTCAGTTCTATTCTGTGCAAAACAGCGTATCATATGCTATTCTCTCTTCCTCTCCTCTGGTAGGCAATACTTCT
Source organism: Megaceryle torquata (assembly GCA_024611175.1). Taxonomy (NCBI): domain Eukaryota; kingdom Metazoa; phylum Chordata; class Aves; order Coraciiformes; family Cerylidae; genus Megaceryle; species Megaceryle torquata. The sequence goes on along the minus strand of JANIJG010000304.1, from coordinate 143,546 downwards.
CAAAAAAAGTTAACATAAATAATAATTAATGATTAAATAGGCACATTTTTAGCATATATTTTTTGCTCAATAGGATTCAATTCTTTAAAAGTATATAGAAGAAGATACAAAATCCTTGCAAATGACACTAGAATTGGTAGTTCTGAGTAATAATGAAGATATACCATACCAGTACTGCACAGAATTCTAGGCTCATTAATAGGTTAGCTTCACCTGTATTACTGCTAAGTGCCACATGGGATGGTTAATTAAGACCTTTCATTAAGAATGAAAATGATGGATTAGTTTTACAGGATGGCTGTCTGTCTTTAGGTTCTAACTGACTCAGAAAAGGATTTATCAGTTTTGCTGTGCAAACAGTAAATGCTGTCCTGGATGTATGTACAGGAGAAGACTACTAGATAGAAAAAAGAGTTTTACTACTATAGACTACTGATAACATCCCAGCAAGATTGTTACTCTGGTGTTGGCAATTTGGAAAATGTTCAGAAAAGAGCTATATACACAACTTTAGTGACAGAAGTGAGAGTAAAAAGCATCTTAAATTAGTCCCTAAAAAGTGCAGATTAAGAAGTGATATAATGATGGCCTGAGGATACTTCCCTAGAAAGATAACTGGAGAATATGACTTCTTAACAGAAAATGTCAGTATGGATGGAAGATGAACCTCAGTAAATTCAGATTAGCATTCAAGCACACAGCTCTTTTCAATGAAGGATATTAACTGCTGAAGAAAAAAAAAAAGTCTTATCTAGGAATACAATGGATTCTCTCTCCTGTGAAGTCTCTAAATCAAAGCTGGCTGTCTTTTTGAAAGCACAGTTACAGTTCAGGCAGCAGCAGTGGATTTCATATTGGGAACATTTGGCAAAATTCTTTGGTCCTGTGTTATGAAAGAGGTCAGGCTACATGATTATTATCATTTTTCCTGGCCTTAGATGCTATCAATCTGTGAAACATGGATTTAACTTTAAGTCTTACGCTAAATCATTTTACATTCATTTGACTTCAATGGAGCCATTTAACATGGTTGAAGTTAAGCATGCTCTCAAGTGCTTTGTTGAGTAGAGGGAGACTTGCCCTCTTATAACTAACCAAATGCCAAAATGCTTCATTGAAATGGTGCCACAAGTCTTTGTAAGTCATCATAGGTGCAAATGAGAAAATCCCAGATGTTTGATTTTTTTCATAGTTTTGAGTTCAGAACATACTCTTTTGCTTACAGTATTCCCCCCCTGCCCCCCCCCTCCCCCCATAATTCTTCATGTAATGTGCTACAGAACTGCCAAATGACACTGCCTCTCCCTGGCCTGTTTTCTTGCTCTAGGATTTAAAGACAGGTCTGAGTCCTATATGAATCAGGAGAGTCATCTCAGGTACATTAGAGAGTTGAATGGACAGGCCATTTCTGTGACAGTGGAAAAAAGCATTGCTTTAGGATATGTGATTAGCTCTGCCTATGTACTTGAACAAAGTTTTAACAAAGCTACAGCTTTTCTTAGTGTAAAGTGTAAGAGATTAAATCAAATCAAACTCATACTACATAATAATTATCATAGAAGACTTTTCCATCAGAAACAGTAGTTGGCATTTGAAGATCTAAAGTGATAGTGTTGTAATATACTCTTTCACACTGGTTGTTTCTTCACTGTTTAAGTTCAAAAGCAATTCAGAGAATGAAAAATTATATTTAACGTAAGGACTTTCTGAACCTAAAAAAAATAATAAATCAGTCTTACCTTTGCAGTATGTGTTGCGACTTTTTCCATTTTAGTAGCAATATTTTTTGTGCAGTCTAGTAAAAAAGCCTCACCCCATGTCTTCACTTTTAAAAGGCGACTAAACTCACAAATTCTGTGATAAATCTTGCTGTGCTTCTTTAAAGGGTAGCTCACTCTTTAAAAAGATTTGGTGAAGCGTATTAGTCAAGTCCTGAATTTCATGTTAAAAACAAATAAATCACCAGTGAAAAGCAATCAAGAATTTGGTACTGAAAAGACTTTCTATAACACAAAAATGAAATACAGACTGTGGAATACTGCAGGAAGTGCTTATAAAGTTCATTATCACTTTTCATATTTTCAGCAATTTCAAAAGCCAGAGAGAGTGAATATATTTATATTTTATCACAATCTTTCACTTTGCTTTACAGTTCCTGACAGACAACTTGGTCTGTAAGGCTGAACTGTAGAGGCATTCCTATTAATTTAGGTATTCATCTCAGCTACAGTATGCAGTGTTGATTCCTTGTTAGGCTGAATGGTTAAAGTGAGTATTTGCAACTTTGATTTACATCTTGCAAATTGTATTATTTATAGCAGTTTTGCTCTAAAATGTCTAGTTAGCAGAGTTCAGCGAAAGTTAAGATGACTTAAGCTAATGTTATATCATGCATGCTGTACAGTACTGACTTTTGCTTCTGGAGAGCTTGGTTCCATTTTACAACACAGAACACAAAGAAGCACAAAACAGAATTCAGCCCCAGTTAAAGTAACCAACGAACATGAAGTCATTCAAGACACAATATCAAAAGCTGAAAACATGGCTATGCACTTGCACTTTCCACCTCCCTGCACAATTTTAGCTTTGAAATGGCTTTTTGCCACGGGAACTGATGCCACATTATGTCTTAGTTATCCAGGTCAAACAGATTCCCAAAAAATGTAAGAGCATGGGATGACTAGGGTCAAGTATGTCTCAGTAAACATTACACTTAAGAGCTTCTTTTTAACTAATATCACCTCACTCATCCAATTTTAAAGTACAGCTCCAGAAACAACTGAGAGAGGACAAGGAAATTTGGAAACTGGAAAACTGTAGGAATTCCTGAAGGGGAAAAGTTTTATGCCAGCTTCAGCATTAAAGGGAATGTGATCATTTCTAATCATGCTAAGATTTTCATTCACTCCTAGGATGACCTATAATTTCTGTGACAATCTTGTGCTGGGCTTCACCACAGAGATGCTGAATGAGTAACAGTCTCCTCAGGGCTCTCCCATCCTGAAAGAAAGGAAATTAAGAAAGAAAAGAATACCTTATATGCCAAACCACCTGCCTGGAGACACAAAGTTAGACTTTCACTGTCTTGGGTAACTGCATATAATTATGTTTTTTCATTTCAACATTTGATTTCATACTTGGCCATGGCAGAAAATTCCATACTGCATTGCTGCTTTTCTTCAATTGACAATAATAACAAAATAAGATTTGGAAATGTCTCCTCATTTCTGCATTTACAAAGTCATTATGGAACCTGGCTATATTTTTTGAGTCAAAGAAAGGATTCTGTCCTTAAAATTATGTCTGCAAAGAAAGGAAGACTGGATCATTGCACAGAGTGCTTGCCAATGTCTTTAGACCTAAATTACTTTCCTAACTTGATCAGTGTGTAATTTCTTACAGGACTAGTGAGATTAATTGCACTGTGACAGACATAGAGCTCTCTCTTGCAGGATATCCTATAGGTGAGGTTGAAGGGACATGACCTTGCATAGTGGATTCCTAAGGGGATGGGGTGGGGGTTATGAACTTTCCTCCTGCCACTAGATCTCTAACAGCTGATTACAGTTTTGCATCTTAGCCTTTTTAAGGGTGCAATGTAATTCAGCCCTTCTTCTTAGCAGATCATTTTCCTCTTTGACCCAGCCTTTTCAGTGTGGCCTGTAGCTCTGTCTTAGCATGGAAGGCAACAAAAACTGTTTTGAGGCATGAGACTTTCCCCACAGACAGTCACCTGGCATTTTTACTCCTCAGGCTATGCATTCTGCAAGAATATAGAAGAACACAATGCCCTTTTTGAATGGAATGGTGCTTCTTTGGTATATTTTGCAGATTACCAAGCTACTGGGCCTACATTCCAAGTAAGTTCAAATGTCAGCGCTACTGCATCTAAAGGGCCACATTAAAGCGATCTAAAATCAGCCCAGTCTTTTTATATATAGAGAAGTAAAATCTCTCCAACTTAACCTAATAAATTACTGCTATAAAAACAGTTTTATGCAATGTGCAGAAATCTAAGAAAAACTGTTTTAATGGTTATATAAAATAGAGATTTGCAAATCTGTGAATATAAGTTAAAGTTATGCATTTTTCAGTAAAGGGAAAAAAAAGAGAGGCTAAAAATTGCCAGTGTAAAATGCAGAATAATGGAGTCTCAGTTTCATTTTCAACCAGTTAACTACCTTGAAAATGAAAAGTCTGTTCTACAGAATTCCTTTTAAAAGTTAGATTAATTTAACTTTGGAAGTTGAGTACTCAGAATCAAATGCTGCACCTGCACTTTCCATGACCAGCTGAAGGAGATGAGAGCAGACCATGTTTGAGCAGAACTCTCATGAGTAATTCATCGCGTACACAAAATTTCAACTATTGTGCATTCGGTGGTTTTTTGGCAATTGACTTGAATGAGGTCAGGATTTCAATCATGCTTATCTTAAAAAACTCGAAGTCAAGTTTGAGAGAAAATGAATCTAAGTAATTTTCAGGAAAAAAAATAAAAAATGAAGCTTTGCAGGGCTGAGTTTATTTGCAAATCAAGATTTAATTCCCCTAATAGCGGTGGCTGAAAAATAGGGATTTGTTAAAATATTGTAGAGCACTGAATTTGCTTGAAACTCCACTTTTTTTTTGGCTCGGGGTGGATGAATATTAAACTAAAATCAAAGTATGGCCTTACCCATCTGAAGACGTTTCACTGTAGCATGTGAAACTTTTGTGTTTACACAAATGATCATTTATTTAATTTGCCTGTTTGTCATTTTAGCCCAAAATTTCTGTTTCAGTTTGACTCAAATTCTATTTTTAATGGCAAGATTGACAAGCACATTTTTCACAGAGCTTCATATAATTGATATGTGATAACACACATGCACCTAGAAATAAAATTTTTCAACTTCTTGCTGAAAATTGCAAAAATTGCTTTCTGAAGTCAGACATTTAATTAAGACAGAATAACAGATATTCAGTAATAAAACTATGAAATGACAGTAAGAAAGGTCTTCAAAATTAATATGTATGTGGCTTTAACCTGAATATGCATGACAAGTGACAGTGAAAAGAAGGTGACCTTGCCTAGACACTATAGCATGTGACCTTCTAAATATGTCATCTGTTGTAAAAGCCCAGAGCTGGCTTACCTACCCTTTTTGAAAAGTGACACCTTTTAAAGATGTCCTCAATTCAGCCTCTGCTTTTTCTGCTTTTTCCTCTAAATGTTTCTGTAAGCATTTTTTAAAATGTATTGTCATTTTTGCACCTAATTTTCAGACACTTTTTAATAAAATGTTGTGTACAGACTATATAGACATGTTCTGTAATTCTGCATGCAGGGCTCAGCACAGTGGCATTCCAGTAACTGATGGGCACCTTGGCCAGGGTGCAATATAAATATTAAAAAAAATTTGATAACAGGGTTAGCCATTGCTGTGTTATCCTGTGGTCTAGACACCGTCTCATCATTCAAATGTTTTTAAAGTTTCCTTTCTTCTTAGTGTTAAGTTACCTTCTACAAGAAATTATATTTGTACGTGTCAACCAAGCCCATGCAGTTATAAAAATACAGCACATTGTAATCATGTTTTTCCTTCTCTGGTGGAAAATGGCTTTAGTGTCTCAAATGTTTCCCAAGCATTGTCCCATCTCCAGAGCAAAGGTATACTTTCTGTGAGGAGACCCAAAGTGTCCAGTTTTGCAGAGGAAATGGAGCTAGCACCTCATACAGTCTCCGAACACTGGAACTAATTTGGACTTCTCTCCTCATTCATACACTCAGTCTTCTCCCCCCACTCTGCTCCACCTGTTTTCCTTTTCTACTGAAGTCATACAATGAACTGATGACTGAAGACTTTCCTATTCACAAACCTTGCAATTTCTTTCCAAGTCAGGGCACAGAATGATAGCTGCACTTAACTATATTTTGATTTTTGGGCCAAATTCATCATGGTACCACCCTGTACAATCTACTGAAGTCAGGAAGATTATACAAAGAGGAATTCAGTCCACTATTACTTGTTTTCCCAGCTCACAATGAGCACTAGAAATCACATAAAATTTTCATTTATTTTGCAGCATCTGGAAACTTTAGCTCACTTTTTCCTTAGTTTCCCTGTTTGGTGTGTCCATGCACTGTGCAGTGCTGCTTCGCTTCCTGAATCATCTTCAGCATCATTTAATACCTGCAACCTGTGGGACATCCACAGCTTCATTCATTCCTTTTGCTTCCCTTATCAGCTTTCTGGTTCACTTCCCCAGACATAATCTAGTTACCTCCAGGCAGTGTCTCCCTGCATCCTACTGCACTCCCACAGCTGGGAATCTGCCTATTCTGTCATTCCATGTGCCCAGCTAAAACCTACCAGTGTATCCTTAAAGTACCTCCAAACTCACTGGTCACTCTGAAAACCCAAAGTTCCTCCTGTATCCCAAGCAGCAATTTCTTAAAAGATGATGCTTTCCTCCCATCAGCTCTAATGACCAAAATAATTTTTGATTTGTGTGTTCCAAGTACTTAATCCTCTTAGTGGGAGTATCTTAGCAGTGCCGGGAAGCCCCAGTGTGCCTGGAGTTTCACACAGAAAATCTGTTGGGGAACATAGCAAGAGAGAGTGTTTTGCCCTAAAGGACATACAGTGCAGTCTCTAGAAGGTGTGGCAAAAAACCCCAAACCCAACAACAATCAAAACAAGACAATGTCTGAGAAGAAAGACCAAAATACAGGCAGGTGACATATGGCAGAGGGTAATGACACAGGCAATCTTCCTGGGGCCAAGGTCCTCACTTCTCAACCTGAACTGTAGGTATCAATAAATACGACTCATTTGCATAGGACCAGAGAACATTCAAGACAAAAAACTCACAAACCAAGTACTTTACAGCTGAATTTGTGTTTTGATGGCAACGATCTGAGGCAGTGCCCCGCACATTGCTCAGGAGTAAGGTAAGTGCTGGAGATGGGCTGGTCACAGCATGTGCCACATCTGTTATTTGCCAAGGGAAGGTCACTGCATCTGTGGTTTTGCCACCAGCTTCTCAGAGCAAACACATTCACTACAATATCCCCCCAAGCAGCAGCTGCAAGAGGATCACTTAAAATTGCATAAAGCATTAATCTGAACTCTGAGACAAGTTTGGTACCACACGGTTGGACATAAGCCAAAGTGTCCCATGTAGTAAAGGGGAAGGGGGGGAGGGAAGAAGAGAAAGAAAGGAAAAAAGAAAAGACAGTCCTGTCAGTGGTTTTAAGCTGCCTTTTTTTTTTTTTTCTTAAATGGAAAAATTGTTACAAATGGGTTCTTCAACATATGTTATTAATTTCATTGTACTGGCTTCTTGCCAGTTAAGCATCAGTCCTGGTTTCTTTGCTTTCAGTTTTAACTAGTAAAACTCATGAGATCATTAACAAAAATGGACACTAAACTTTTTTCTTTTTCCTTTTTTTTTTTTTTCCTTTCATACAACTGGTATGGAGCAACTGACTCTTCTGAAGGCTTTTATTTAATAAAGCTTCAGATTCCTTTTTTTTTTTTTCAACAGGGAGATGTGCTCCTCAGCAAAATCTGGTATTTCTACTATAAACAAAGCAACATGTGAAGAACTTCAAACACATTTACTGGGACTGGCAAGAGTAACAAAATCAGAAACCTTAAAAAACACTCATAAATGTTAAGTAACATTTCATAAAGCTACACTGCGATTTACTTTGCTCAATATGTATACGTGCGAGAGACCAAAGTGGTACTGAAAAATAACAATGAAAGAGAATGTGGTTTGATAAAAATATCTACATATGGAAATGTTGTTTGAATGTTATTAATGTTTGAATTGGCTTGCAGAGAACTGCAAAATCGACTAGAAGAAAGAATGCTGTTTCATAGATTTCTGTGCAAAGCAGCATCTCACACATTGCAGGAGCCATGCTGAGCCCTTAATCCAGTGCATACACTTGCTGTAGGTGTGGACAGGGAACACAGGCTCATTTGAAGAAAGAACCAGTTTATTTTGCAAGTGGAAACTGGCATTATTCACCCCAAGGAGTGGAAACAGAGATGTGGAGCTGCCATGAAAATAATGCTTTTACTGGTCACTAAGGGTGCCTGGTGTTGCTGTGCTGTTGTGCCCCAAATGCCTGCAGTCTCCACTCCCTGGCTGCTTCCCAGCCAGCCTATGATGAACGAGACCATTGTGAAGGCCTCTGCAAGCACTCCTCCCTGTACCCATCTCCAGGACTAAGCTGAAGACTGTTCTTTGTAACCCAGCAAATGAGAGGGAAAAAAGGCTCTTCTAAAACCTTGGCCCCACTCTGCCTCCTGCTTCCTATCTGCCATGTACAAAAAGCAGATGTTGTTGGATGATGGGTGCTGGACATGGCAGAGGAAGTCAACACCATTGTCCAGCAAACTTTATGTATCATATTTATCTACTTCATTGTACTTGTAAAGAAACGTTTTAAGAAATGAGAAAGTAAGTTTCACAACAGGCATAGTCTTTAAGGTTTACTAGTACATATTAAAAAAAAAACAAAAAACCAACCTAAATAATTAAATGAATGACTACATAGTCACATTCATCAGATCTACCAATATGCACAATAACAAGACTGGAGAAATACATGTTCTTATTACTTTTATCCTTGTCCTTAATTCCCTTCCTTCAGTCCTATTGTTTAGTACACACTTGTGTTACATCATGTCTAAAATTAGATTGCAAGATCAGGTTTTCTTGGGAAATGTTCAGTGCTACTTTCTTTAGGCAAGATCAAGAATTCTACAGAAAAGGCCTTTTTTCACTACTTTTTATTTCTTAGCCTGATCCTGCTGCTGGCAAATGAAAAGAATGTCTTTTTCTTGGCTTCAAAGAATCTTGGGCTGAGCCATGCAGCCAGACACCACAACATGGCATACTTGTTAGATAAAGGAAAATGTATGTGTGCCTGTATAAATAGCTCATCTGCTGGCTACAGAACATGAGATCGTACTCAGATATTTCTTTTCTAATTAAAAAATTCTGATTCAAATTGAACCAAAGCCCTTCTCCTATGCCTCAGCACCCCTTCAAATTATGCTAGAAAGAGAAACAAGTATACATCCTCCCCCTCTAAAGATGCAGAGACCATAGCTGATAGATAAGGATATGCAGATGTAATCTAATGCATACATACAAATGTATTCACAGTTTCCAAGGAAGTCTCTGATAATACATTCCTAGATAGTACAGTTTGGCTAGATAAAGACTGCAGATCACTAGGTTAACTGTCTAGTTCTTCCAACAAACTCCTTTCATAGCTTCACTGTAATTACATTAAGATGTTTTATTTGTTGAAGAATAAATGAGAAATTACAATGGCTGTTTAAGGGTTTATGTAATTTCAGCCTGAATCCGTGTTTTACTCTAAGTGCTTGTGTTTCATACATGTTTGTAAATTTTCCCCTCCCCTCAGATGATCTGAGAGAACAGGTACTTTAAAGTATAATGTGGCATTTTTAATATATCCCTATCCTTGCATGATCTGTTCAATTCCCAATTGCTTTTCTTTCATCCTCAAAAATATTGCTGGTCCTGAAGTATATGGCTTCTAGATCCCCTCAGCTGGTCATGGCAAGGACAGGCCACAATAACTGGTAAACCTAAACCTAAAAAGAAAGGTGGTATTCTTTCAATTTCACTGATTGTCTCAGAATGCATCCATGAGAGGATAGATATTTAGGTAAGGTTCAAACCAATATTTGTTGGTCAAGATTTACCTCACCTAACTGCAGGCATGTGAAAGTTGGTTGGCTAAGGCTGTTTCTACATCAGCATTTTGTCTGCAGGCAGCAGCATGGTTTTGAAGTGAGTCCTCTGATCATTGCCCCTTATTGCACATCAGTTTGATTTGCAGAGCAGTTTCAGTGGGTTGAAGCTGGATTCTTCTAGGGGGAAATGAGACCAGAAGATCCAAGATTAAAATGCTTTCCAACCCCTAGTGGGGGCATAAGGGTGCTAATCCTGGAATGGACTGCATGCAGTGCTGATTTTGTGCTCTAAGTACCAAAGCTGCTTTGTTCTCCTGGTCTGTTCCTATTGCACTGAGATTCCTGCTAATGCTGACAGAGCCCTGCTCTCAGCTAGCCTTGTCAAGCCTCCTTTGTTGGCAGTAGGAATAAATAAGCAGAGGTAAATCATCTTCCTTATCTGAAACAGCTATCTCAAGACAAGATAAATGGAAATAACAACCAGCTTAGATGCACAGAGTGAACTTTGGTGTCCTAAATGAAGACATTTAATTCCTGTCCCACATGCACAATTCTAAATATACTTAGGAATAGGTGAAGAACCAGCTGTAGACCATGGGCATGTGGTGCACAGAAGGCATGATGTTACAGTCCTACATGGCAGGATGGGACGTGACCCTTAAGGGAACCTATCCTCAGGGTCTCATCCTGGGACCCATGCACAGCTGTGATACAAGCTTGGGGCAGGACTTATAGCATTGACTGCACATGGGAACAAGAAAGGACTTCCTAGTTTCCAGCACTGTAAACAATCAGCCCATTCTTGACAGCTGCTGAAAACTCAAACCTTATAAGCCTCAGGAGTACTGCACTTCCTTCTCCAAATTCCTTACAGCTCTCTACATTTTACTCAAAAAAAAAAAAAAAAAACCTCCCTCAAAGAAGCAAATATTTGATACAATTAAAATAAATTAATAAACAAAATTTAAAAATCTATTAATCCTTCTCTAGAGACTTCGAAAACTCTCCTGGATATGTTCCTGTGTGGCCTACCCTAGGTGTTTGTGCTCTGGCAGGGGGGTTGGGCTAGATGATCTCCAGAGGTCACTTCCTACCCCTACCATTCTGTGATTATGTGATAATTAAGGGCATATAGAGCTGATCTGTATTGATAGAACCTATTTCACAGAAGCTGTATAGAATTTATAGAAGTATCATCATAACATACAGAATTTTTTTTTTTCCTTAAAATTAACTGCTATGTTCCAAATTGAGAGTAGTTTTATAGTTTAATTTATCCTATGACTAGTTATGGTCTGTCTGAGAACTTCTGCATTCTCCGTTTTCTAGAGCTCTAAGAACTCACTGTAGCAGTTGCCAAATATGTAAATTTTGCAGCAATTTCATTTTCATTGCCCATGAAAAATAGCCTTGTAAGGTTTTGAATGGAGGCAGTTCTTTGGTACTGAAAGTGCTTTTTAAAATCCAGGAAAGATTTTTTTCTTATCCCTTACTTAAGGGGTTAATACACACTCTAAACATGAAAGTTGAACAGAAAAAAAAATATGATTTTTGATTGATTATTTTATCAAAACATTCCCTTTCTGATCTCAGAGGAAGAGTGAAGCCAACCAGAAATACATCAATGATTTTGTCATCTGCCAAAGATTTATTAGATAACATATTTCACAAAAAAAAAGAGAAGAGATCTGTTTGTCACATATGCTTGAGTAATCTATTAAACAGGCATGACTTCAAAGGGTACTTAGGTGCAGTAACCCATTCACATAGAACAAGTGGCAGGACTGGGATGTAACACTTGCAAATTCAAAGAAAGTGGCATAAACATATCCTATGGGAAGGAGAAATACCTATATATATGGCAAAAGGTGAAGCAAACTGAATTTGTATTCTGGTTATGCATAGTTACATGCTAGTTTTGGCTATAAATTTTTAATAGATATGTTGTTCTGTCAAGATCAAAAGTTTCTGTGGTATGTGCTGATTTTACAACCATTTTGTTTCCATAGTGAATGACAAGATACATGTGCTTTTGGGTTTTACTACAAAAATACATCATTGATTTTACAGTTTATATATTAGAATATAAAATTTAATATCTGAAATAAAAGAAATTGAAATCTACAATTACTTTGACCTAAATAAATTTTTAACAGTTTGGTTT
>JANIJG010000304.1:94467-131642 GCA_024611175.1 Megaceryle torquata | reverse complement strand
ATATTTCTCCTTCTGACTTGAATCAAAATTAATTTCATTATATTAATATTTTGCATATTTTTATTCTGACAGGTTCAGTTACCTGGACATTGAAGCACTTCTGTTTTAATAGTGTTCCTTCCTCAACCCCAGATGATGTGTGGTCAAGGAGGAAAGTAAGAAAGCATCAGCCTAAGTGGTAGCATTCTGTTTCTGACTGCAAAACACAGCACACATGACAATTACACTTTCTTCTCTGTTATGGAAGGGTATGTCTTATGACATGCACTTGTAAATTGTACATGGCACTATTGATCTTACTCACAAATGTAATATCAGATATGATAAAGTGTCCTAATTTATTAAATCATGCATTGTACCTGTGATGATATTTATATGTTTGAAAACAAAATTCTTCCTGCTTACATTGCCTCTGGGTCTTTTGCAGTTTTTAATACTTTGCTGTTGAAATGCTTTCTATCATAGCTTGGACTCCACCCCATTTTGTCCAGGATGCTGAGCACTGAGGAGTACACGATCTTTTTACCTTTGGTCACATGCAGTGAAAAGCAGAAAAGTGAATTACTCTTTCCCTAACAGGAAGCATCTTGGTGTTGCCGACACAATGTGTCATTTGTTTGTGCAGACTGAGGATCAGAGTGAGGACACTGAGATATAGTAGCCTAACCTCTTGGGCTAGTAGCACAGAAGAAGGAGGAACAGTTCAAAAAATAAATGAAATTAATGAAAACATTCAAGCTGCAAAATCTGTATTGGTTTCCTGTTCAATAACACATTCTGAATGAGTGATCAGTATTTTCATTTACACAGTTGTGAAAGTGTTTCATTTTAGATACTAGGATCTGTGAGTATATTCATGGTATTTGCCTCTGACAAAAAAAATCTTCCTGGTCTTGACTGCATAGATAAATAAATATCTTTCTAGCGAGGAAAAAAAAAAAAAAAAAAGGAAGAACTTGGTAAACTACATTTATATAGTTTTAATGTCATTATTTCAGCTCACATGCATTTCCACCAAGAAAAGCTTGTGATGAGTGAGAACATTTGAAGCCAAAGAAGCACTAGCACCTGAGAGAGAAAGCTTGCTCACACTATGAAGAAGTCTTACAGGACATGTCACCAAAAGCAAGGAGGCTACACTGTCAGGGAACTAGATTCAGAGTGTGGTCATGTCCTTACCATGTTCCTGTCACAAGAACCAGCTTGCAGATTACCTCCTGGAGGTCATCAAGTTTTTACTGGAAGCTATTGAAGTCAGACACCACTGACTTCAGGATCCTAGATATCTTTCACCCTTTTGGAAATTCTAACTCACAGCTCCTAACATGGATTCCAGCTTCTGCAAAGCTCAGCAAACAAGGCTGGAAAATAAGCTGAATCTAGAAAATATACGTGAAATCAGAAAAAAGAAATTGTGGCCTTCATCAGACAGGGACTGCCCTGCGATATTTAGCTCATTACATTTTGCTCTTCACTCTTTTCTAAAGATTCATTCCTTCTCAATGTTCAAAAAAGAAGAGATATTAAATTATTCCAAGGAAATGCAAAGTAATAACTTTTAATTCCCACTTGCAGCAGTGAATGGGTGAAGAAGGAGCTAATTAGTTTTAATCTTCCCTGATGCTCAGCCTGCCTAGAAGTCTTCATATGCTTCCTGCTCCTGCAGACATCCCTGGTTTTTAGCCTCCTGAAAAACTTTCATTGGCATGGGATGCTGCAAATGGCAGGCTCATTTCAGTGCTAGAGGTCTGATGCCTGTCCCTGGGGAAAATGTCCTGACTCATCTTGGCCATGGTTTGAACACACACCTTTTGGACAGGAGCTTGAGCAAATTAAAGTGTTCATTTGCCTAACTGCCTCAGCTACTGTGCTTGAAACCTTAGGGCATCAGCTTAGTTTATACCAGACACAGCATCACTATGTACTTTTATTTCACTGCTGTTTTATAGCAGGGCATTGTCTTGTACAGTTCTCCTTATCTACACTTTTAATGGGTGTTTATAGTTTGTGGCAAGCAAATAAATAAAACACCCTTTTAGAATTAGAAAACTGAAATGTAATACATTTAAACCAATCAAGGCAGTCCTGCAATCTGACAATGATTAACCACAGCAACAGCAAAGCAAAGCTCTTTTTATGTCTTGGAATTAAAAAACAAAACCAAAAAAACAACAACAACAACAAAAAAACCCCAAACCCAGCCAAAACCCGGCCAATGATCTTCTTCATACATTAGTAACCAAAACTGCTAAATATACCATGTGTTAGATTGAGCTGATCATCAGGAATCAACTAAGATTTCATTTCCCTGAACTTGGAAGTGATTTTTGTTGACCATGCAGCCTACGTGTGCAATCCTGAAGCCCTTCAGCAGGACTGTGCCGCTAGCTTGAGGGGCTGTGTTGCCTGCACGCTCACTCAGATTTGCCTGGAATGCTGTGGTTTTGCAGTCCAGATGTATATGTTGGTGGTGAATTGGGAATGGTTTATTTTTTATTTTTTCAATAAATGGGGCACAAGGAAAGCAAAATAAATGTTGTGAGTTTTCCTGTGAAAACATGGTTGGGAGATTCTGAAATAGAGCAAGATCATTAAAATAAGAAACTTTTCTACCTCCATTTCTCTTTATTGACTGCCTGAATATTTTCTATCTAAAAATTATTTTTCAACAATAAGGTCCTTCACAAATATGTGCCAATTATTATGAGAACTTATTGAAAAAACAATTGGATCAGTTCTGCTAATTTTCAGTGTTAAAATGACTCATCAACAGGATTGTTCAAAAGTTACTAGATATGAGCTTATCTAGCTTGGAGAGAAGGAGGCTGAGGGGCAACCTCATTGTTCTCTATACCTTCCTAAGGAGGGGAAGTGGAGAGGGATGTGCTGTTCTCTTCTCCCTGGGATCCAGTGATAGGACATATGAGAATGGTTCAAAGCTGTGCCAGCAGAGGTGGAGACTTGGCATTAGGAAGCATTTCTTTACTGTGAGGGTCATTAAACACTGGAACAGGCTTCCTAGAGAGATGGTTGATGCCCTGAGGCTGTCAGTCTTCAAGAGGGATTTGAACAATGCCCTTTATAACATACTTTAACTTTTGGTCAGCCCTGAGTAGGTCAGGCACTTGGGCTAGATGATAACTGTAGGTCCCTTCCAACTGAAATTATTCTGTTCTTTCTATTCTATTCTATTCTATTCTATTCTATTCTATTCTATTCTATTCTATTCTATTCTACCATATGCTAGCCTTTCCTATCCTATACTATAGTCCAGCATAAAATAAAAATGAAATCAGGATCAAACAAGTTATTCAGAATTTGATTTTCAAGGGAATATCATGTTCAGTAGAGTAGAAGAATCTGAATAATAAATGGACACCTAGGTCAATATGCCAAATGTTTTTACTTCAGATCATTTCAACCTTCAAACTTTGCCTCTCATGCCCAGCTTAGGCCAGTCAATAATTCTGACAGCTACATCCTTGCCTGTACACAAACCCTTAGATGTGTTATGGAAAGCTGTAAGAGTACTTTCTGCTCCTACGGTTGTTAACACTGCTCTGCTTCCTGGTTGTGGTGGGCCCTGCAATTGCATATCAGAGATTTCCAAAGAATATTAGTCATGACATTTCCAGGCCTCACCAGAGGCAGAAAGTTCTGGAAGACTCAAAGTGTGTTACTAAGCACGTTCCAGCCCTGCTTAATGCATATCAGGAAGGTGGATAGTCACCACACTTCTTACTGAGCTTCAGAATATCCTCAGGTTTCTGTGGCATCATTATGGGCAGTGCAGACACTGGTCAGAAGGAGAGCAGGAGCCTGTGGAAACAGGTGTAACAACTCCACACCAGCCCACAGTCTAGAAATATTATGTGCTCTTTCCTGTGCAGAGCACTTTCCATTATCAACTTGAAATTCTCATAATTTCTTCTTACTATCTGCATTGATTTTCAAAGTATTTTCAAATTAAATGTATATATGTGTCTTTCATAAAATAAAAAATATATCACTCCTGGGTTCTCAGGTGCACTCCTTAACATGTATGTTCTCCTACCCTTGTGCCTCTTGAGTCCCTGCTAACACAGTGGGCTATCTCTCACATATGCTCTTTCCCTATACACTGTTTTTTCCTCACTAACCCATGCCTCTGCTGTCTTTACTCACTTTCCCCCACTGGGCAATACTAAGAACATCAGAGGGTCAGGCTGGATTAGGGAATGACAAAAGTGGGACCAGTTGTATTTTGGTTTCAATGCACTTAGCTTCTGAGACAAACTACAAAATGAATGAAAATGTCCAGACTGCCAGCTGTATGTGTCATTCAGTAACACAGGATGATTGTTCAAAGGACCTTTGAGTAGGAAATCATATTTGTGATATGGGACAATGATAAGGTAAATTAGTTAGTTAGTTTAAATGGCTAGAATATTTACTGTGTGTATGATCAAACCAAAAGTGACAAATGAACAGTCTTTAATATGAACCTTGATCTTGGAAAACATTCATTGGTTTCATAAAATCTTGGGTGTACAACAAAGGAATAAATAAACCCTCATACATATAGATACAGATAGATTTATAGGTATATAGATACATATATGTATCACCATATAAGTTTCTACATAGGGAATATATAGAATTGTAATTCAGTTGGTGGAGAACAAGGAAAGCCCAGTGTAAGTGTTTTTGATGACAAATGTTTTTCACATCTTCCCACTCTTGCCAATATTTTGCTGCTCTTAAAGCATAGGACTTAGTTACTGTTTAATGCTTACACCACTAGGCTCCCATTCAGAAGAATGTCTGCATTGAGTATCTTTACTAATGAGTGTCAAGGATGTTAACTAATCAGTTTTGTTGCAATGTGAACATGCAGGGGATCAGATACAGCTGGGAAGTTTAGGAGCAGATTTTAAAAAAGACAATTCCCACCAACATGTCATTAAATTATTCCCCAGAACGGGCAGCCTCCCCACTTTATGACAGCATTATTTGGTGCTCACAAAGAGCTTTTATAGTTGGTTTCTGAAGGCTGAAGCAGTGACTACAAACAAGCTTTTCCTCCTTTTGGTGGTTCATTGCTCTCATGCAGCTGTTGTTTTAGCCTTTTGTAGAAATAGATTTAAAAAATAGGCTCTTCCTTACATGTAACTGTTGATGGCATCTGGAGTGACAAGGGTGGGCACATTACAGTAAATGGTGTTTAGCAAGAAATGTGAAAACAAAGCAAGCCACATAGGAAAACACTTACAAAACCACACAAATATGTGGCTTATCTATTTTGACTATTTGCTTTCTTTATGTTTTGGAGGTTTTCACAAGAACTCATGTGGACCTCATTTCCAGGCACACAATATGTAGTTTCAGGATTCTACAAATGGAGAGAGAAGTCTGAAAAACTGTGAATATAATTAGATATGGAATACTTTTAACAGCTGGAGGGATTTCACACTTACAGACCAATTTACAAAACTTCAGGCTTGGCACTGTTTCAACACTAGCACTGGAAATAATAATTTCCCTGGCACTTTTTTGGCTCCTGAAATTACTTATGTCTATACATATATCATTTTAAAATCACTCACTCACAAAAAGAATACTTCTACCTGGTTAGTGATAAATGAAGCAACTTTAGAAGCAGTGTCAGAAAGAAGTCAGAAAAAATGGATCCCACACAAGGCCCATACTTAAAAATTACTGCTGATTTCTCTCCCTGTTTATAAAAGGTCTTGTGGAAGTTTTTTGTGTCATTGAAATTATTTTAGATGTTTTTCTGTATTATAATAGAGTTAAATTTTATGAGATTTACAAGGAAAAAAATATTAGCAAGTAGCCGGCACATCACATATGGTAGCTAGGAAAGCAGATGAATCAAGCAGATGGACTAGGTACCATTTCTGAGACAAAGTCTAAAAGAAATGAGAACACAAGGAACAGATGATTGTACTTATCATTTTCATGTGTTTTCCTGGCTGTGTTTTAATAGCAGAATAAGAAGTCTATACAGACTGAAATATCTTGTAAAATACACTCCCAGTTATTCTTGTTTTTATAGCTCCTGTGCATGACTTCCTTTCACTTTTGAGGTTCTAGAAGCTAAAATGTATCAGAATGTTAAACAGTAGTGTTCCTCTCAAATGGAGAGGATTATAGCTCTCGCTAAAACAGTATCTTACTGAACTGGGGTAACGACTGTGTAGCATCCCATGATTGTTAAGTCTGTAGAAGAAAGAGATATATTTAGTCCTCTGATAATCAGTAGAACACTAATACTGATAAAGAAAAATTAGAGTAAACCATCGACTTTATGATGATACCCAAAAGAGTGCTTTTCAAAACATGTGCCATTCCTGGAAAAATGCACCATGCAAGGGCCCAAGAGTGTTTTGTATTACACAGATAAACAGTCCCAAAAGAGTTTTTACCCAGAGATAAAAATGTATGCTCTATTTGCAGCCAGTGAAGGAGGAATATATTCAGAACCTTCTCCTAAGGTTTGCAGAATTGTTTCATAGCTGCAGACATCTAGGTTAGAGAGCTAGTCTCCTCTGGAAAGATGTGGAATAGGCACTTAAAAAGAGGGACTTCTTGTGTTGCACAACCTCCTGCATATATAGTATGTTCATGCACTCAGGATCAGTCTCCTAGAATGGATGCATTAATGAATTTATAGTGAATTTTTTTTTTTTTTTCCACTTCATTTCCCACCTGCCTTACACCACTGGTAACTCACACAATGCCTGCTATTTGGAGGAAGAAGGGCGTACTTGCTTGAACCATTAGGGTCTGTCCTGGGATTCTGTAGGATTCAGGCCTTTACCAAACATGCTGATAACAGACATGGATTTGGTGACTCAGCTACCACAAGGAGCCAGCATTGGGGTAATGCTGCATACGAAGTAACCAACCCAGAGTGAAACCTCTGACTTCACCAGGTCTAGGTGGGCTTTGTATTGACAATGAGGTGCTGAGAGGACTGAGGTGCCTTCAGCAGTGCCACACTGTCTGAGCTTTGTTTATTCTTTCAGAGAATGCTGACCTCTCCTCAAACTTTCATCTGTGATGGACTTTCATTAAGCTATTGCATTATGAATAAAATTAGTTTTTCCTCTAAAGGCAAAAGTAGACTTTGTCTCCTCCCCCTATTCCATCACTCTGGAAACAACTTTAAAATTTTGCAAAATTGAATGCCATAACAAAAAAACCCTACCATTCCAATACTTTCCTTTATAGCATCAAAACATGTACCTCTACCATTAACCACAAGGGCTTACTCCAAATTTCAGTTAATTACAACAACAAACAGGGGTTGTGAGCTCTCATTAACAACTCGGGTAGACAGGAAGGAAGACATAAGGACAAATTCCTCATTGATCCATATGTTTAATATATAACATTTATGTTCATAGAATCGTAGAATCACAGAATGGTTTTGGTTGGAAGGGACCTTAAAAACCATCTAGTTCCACTTGCCCTGCCATGGGCAGGGACACCTCCCACTAGACCAAGAGCTTAAGGCCCTGTTCAACCTGGTCTTGAACACTTCAAGGGAGGGGGCATCCACAACTTCCCCGGGCAACCTGTTCCAGTGTCTCACCACCTTCACTGTAAAGATTTTTTCCCTAATATCTAGTCTAAATCTATTAAAGCCATTATCCCTCATCCTACCAATACAAGGCCTTGTAAAAAGTCCCTCCCCAGCTTTCTTGTAAGTCCCCTTCACGTACTGGAAGGCTGCTATAAAGTATCCCTGAAGTCTTCTCTTCTCCAAGCAGAATATCCCCAACTCTCTCAGCCTGACGCCATAGAGGAGGTGCTCCAACCCTTTGATCATCTTTGTGGCCCTCTGCACCTGCTCCAACAGTTCTATGCCCTTCTTGTATTGGGGGCCCCAGAAATAGATGCAGTACTCCAGGTAGGGTCTCACGAGAGTGGAGTAGAGGGGGAGAATCACCTCCCTTTACCTGCTGGCCACACTTCTCTTGATGCAGCCCAGATTATTGTTGGTCTTCTGGGCCACAAGCACACATTGCTGGATCATGCTCAGTTTTCCATTGACCGACATCTCCAAGTCCTTCTCCTCAAGACTGCTGTCAACCCATTCTCTGCCCAGCCTGTATTTGTGCTTGTGATTACACTAACCCAGGTGCAGGATCTCATAGTTAGCCTCATTGAAGTTCATGAGGTTGTCATGGGCCCACTTCTTTAGCCTGTCCAGGTCCCTCTGAATGGCATCCCTTCCCTCCAGCATGTTGACCACACGATACAGCTTGGTGTCATCTACAAACCTGCTGAGGGTGTACACAGTTCTACTTTCCATATCACTGACAGAATGAACAATTAATTACATCTTAACACTGTGGCTTGTTTCAGAAATAAACACCAATTAGAATAGTCTGAAAATAGTTGTTTTTGAATACATATTGATAGCAGGACAGTTTTATTGTTAAAGTTACTACAAAAAATGTAAATCCATAAATAGTTATTTGGATAAGATAGATACAGGAGTGAGAATTTAATTTGCTTGTACCCAGTTCTGATAAAGTAAAAATTTAATGAAGACATATATTTAAAACTCCATGCCTGTCACATTTGGCTTATTGAAACATTCATGTGTCTGATCCGCAGTTCTCTAAAACCAATCTCTCCCGAGCCACTGGATCATGTGTGTAAAATCAAACACACAGATAAATCTTTACCAGCTTGGGTTGTAAATTACCTACACTTTCTGCTCCACCCCATATCTAATAGCTTTAATTTCTTTCCATGGGTCTTTGTAGACAACATCTTAAAAAAACCACATCTAGCAACTTCATCAAGCAGCTGAAAAGGAGCCTCTAAGGGCTGTAAACCTTCTATGGCAGCTTGAAGGTGGTAAGTCCCCTCACCTGCATCTCCACTAATGTCTGCCAGCTCCAGATATGCACCCCAACCATGCCCATGTGCCCTTGTCAGGGAAAATCAGGCCGACGAGTTTTCCCAGTGCCTAGCACAGGCAGCCTTGTAAACCATACTTCTCCATTTCTGTTTTTATTTTAGCACCTGTGAGGGGGGAGGCGAAATACAAGATATTCATGTGCCAGACAAAGGATGGATCAGGTGTCAGCTGACAATTGTCTCCACTAAGGAGGCAATGTCAGGAGCTGGTGAGATCAAACACCAGGAGGAAATATGGTTGTAATATTAATAAACACCTGCCTGGTATTACTGTACCTGCTGGACTTCTCCCAGCAAGATAATTAATCACCTAAGCCTGGCAAAACAATCTCCTAAACCCCATCACCATATGCATTACAAGGTCAGTCTGAACCTGTTCCAAAACCAGTGCTGGAAAACCCACAAAATCCAGACACAGGCTTTTGAGTCAAGGGAAGCTGGCAGCTCCCATCCTTCCCCGCAAGCTGGATCAAGAGGAGAGTGCACAATAGAGTGTGAGGGTTTCAGGGCACAGCAGCATCGGGGAGACAAGGCTGTGGGGCTGGGGAGGTGACTGGCACCAGGCGCTGGAAGGGCTTGTCCACTTGTTTGTATGCATCATGGTCTGACCTGGCTGGAGTGCTAAAACTCACTGGAAATAATCATGGACATCATTCAGATCCTTGGGGAAACTCTGTGGGATTACTTTAAACACATTATTTTGCAGGATAAGGGCCCAGCTTAGCCTTCCAGTCCCGTTGGTATAAAGAGGCCACTCTCTTGACCTGACTGCAATTCCTGTGTTAAACTAGTGCTGATAAAACATGCTGCTTTCCCACTTCTATCTCTCTGTGCAAACAAAACCTGATTAGGTTACATAAATAATACTGGCCCATTGGAAGCCATCCAGCCATTAAACCTCTTGATTCAGAGTTTAAGCCTGAGATCAGGATGAGGCCCAATGCATGTGGAGTGGAGATTATCCCACATCTGCCAACCATGGTACACCAGCATCTGCCGAGCACCTGGCGGGGGTCATGGTCATATCCATCCTACAGATCCACTACAGCAATTCCTATATTCCCTTCTCTTACTCAAGTGGCAGGACGTCATCAGATATGTATTTCTAAGACAGATTGGCCTCTAACTGGAGAGCATGCACAGCAGCCTCAGCTGAAGACAGTATGTTAGCAAAAGTACTTGTGCCCAGCTCCTGCAGCCCACATGCAGGACTGCTGCTGTCAGAGGTGCAAAGCTCTGGTCCAATCTGTGTTGCCCAACTACACGTGCCTCGGTGAGGGTGTGTGCACGGAGCATAAACAGCTTCTTGCATTTGCCTGATATGCAGGCATTATATCCCGAGAAAAGGCATGAGGAGGCATCTGCAGGAATAGAAACTAGTAAAGGATGTAGGTTAAGTTCCAAGGGAAAAACTCGACTTGAGCAGATCTCAGATTTTATCCATTGTCTACATATTGCCTATCCCACTTAAATGAATGGTCTGAATGGTCTATTAGCCCTTCATCCTTCAGCTGCACACAGCAGTAGTGCAGTAGCTCTATGGCACGATAGTCATTAACACGGAACCAGTGTCCTTTGTCTCCCTGAACACGCTGTGTGTTTTTGTTTTGCTTGCACATGCTGTTTTCCAGGCTTCTTTGTGCAGGTTCAAGTCCACAATACCTAACTCCCCTTCATCTGCAGTATAGTAGACTGCAGCTATTGTAATAAAATACCTGTGATCCTCAGCAACTGCAATACAACATTGTCTTGAGATCAATTTCCTTTTACAATAAAGTCTTGGCTTTGCCTCAGCATTTATGAAGTGGTGGGAGGCCATTATCCATTGGAATTATCTCTTTCATATACTATATCATAAAAATATGGTCCTCTACATATAGTGTTATAAAGGTATTTGGCTGGCTGACTGACTTGAGCCACCCAAGAAGAGTAATAAGTTCAGTAATCCTCTGGAAATGCACAGCCTGGAGTATTTTATTGCAGTTAGTATGCAGTGCACTCTACAAAAACAAATCACACAAACAATTAGATTTATGCATTTACAATCCTTGATTGATACAGCCTTGACATAAATCAGAGTTAGAAAAATACACTGCTGGATTAGCAAACCACATTATAATGGTGTGGCTTGCAATATTATTTTGCTGAGATATTTACTATAGAACAAAAACCAATGACAGTCTGAAGCAAGCTGCTATTGTTACAGGGTGCTATGAATAGGGTGTACATCTAAATTTTTAGTGTATGCAAAACAAATGCAACCAGGTTATAACTTGGAAAGGTATGTCAGGAGAGATTCTTGGACCAATGTCTGAGAATGGCCAGCCCAGTGAGCTCTAAAATTGCACTTGAAGAATAAACTTTTATCAATGTGCCATAAGTGTAGTCTCATGACAGTAATGGACAAAGGTGGGATAGGGAAAAAGATCTTCTTCAAGCATGTCGCTTCACAGAAATAGTGTAAAATGCAGAGACTAGTGAAAGTCCTATGAGACTTCACAGCATGCAACCAGATTGCTTTGAAGTTTCACCATGGTCCACATTGTTACATTGTCAACTCAGCAACTGAGATACTATTCATCAGGAAGCACTTCTGCACGGCATTACTGTTAGTTTGTCTTCACACTGCAGCTCCTGTTGCCCACCGCATAGTATCTTTACTGTATCTCTACAGAATTAAGCAATCAGCAGGAGTGCAGACTGAAGGCCTTTCTGGACCCACAATTAAATATAGTGATGGGAAACTGGAAGGGGTAATTTCTATTTGAGGCCATCATACCTAGAGAGAAACATTAACGAAGATACTGACTGAAGGTGTTGATATCTAACAAAATAATACTACTACTTTTATTATAGTTTGTCAATCTGAACAGCAGTGTTTCATATCAGCCATATTAAGGCTGTGATAAGATGGCAGGAAGGAAGGGATAAGACACATTGTGTGCTGTTTTCAGAGTGTTTTGTAATTACATGATAATATTTTAAGACCCAAGTTGATCAAAAAAATCAGAGACCTTATCCTGACCAAGCCAACAATTATGCAGTAGTTAGAAGGCTAGTGTGTCCAGGGGGTTGCTACTTTCAGTGTCATCTGTGTGAATCAAAAGTTTTACAGGAGAAGACAAAGCCACTGCTGGAAGAAATCATCAGAAGAAAATTAGTAAGTGATTATCTGGAAGCTGGTTAAGTTAGCTTCATGAATAAGCTGGACATGATGTCAGTCCATCTGAGGCCACATCATCTAATTTATACATAGCCTTTAAAACTGTCCAGATTGTTTACAGTTACCAGTAAGCAACACTTGTATTTAAGATCAGTCACAGCTTTTGACTCCTGGTTTTGAGAGCAAATAAATGGTTGTCTGTGTTGAAGATGAATTAGACAGGGACTATGTGAGATAAGAGATTGGCTCTGTTTCTGCTGTTGTGGACTTCAGCCAAAGAAGAAGGGATTATCACTACTAATACAGCATGGGACTTTGAGATGGTTTATCAGCTGAAGCAGAAGAAAATGTAATCCAAACTTAAAATGCTAAAGGGAGGTAACTAACTTGGCCTGACTTTGACAGTGTCTGAGCAGCGGTGCTGTTGGAGATACCCTTTTCAAGCCTCCGCAATTTACACTTCAGCAGCAGGAAATAAACATTTGAAATTTGGCCTGCAATTTGAGGTAAACAATGCACTTTCCTCCCTTTCTTTTGCTTCTGCCAGAGTTCAGAACCCTGAGGAAGGATTTTGCCAGTAATATTTATTACTGAGTCAAATCTCTTCATATTTGTACACTTTGAAGTCAGGCTCACATAAATCAACATAGTTCTCTCAGAGTTGCACTGCCTTGCTCTGCTGATGATCCAGTCCAAAAAGAATTGGAGAAGAATAAAACAGAGACTCCTAATTGCCAGGAATAGAAGAAAGTTAGAGTAAAAAAGGCTGGACAAATAGTGTTGCTTATGAAGATGGTGTATTTTCTCAGTACTTGCAAGCCCTGCAGATCAGGTTTGAGTAGCTGAAAAGCTGCAGGGTGGGATCAGTAACCTAGTACCATGTTTTGGGAATTAGTTTATCATTGAGTTTCTTTACAAAATAACCTGACAGCTATTTTATATTCCACTCATTCCACTGACTCTGTACAGATTAAAAATCCTGCATCCGTCTCTGTTACTTGTAATCTTCTGGCTTTATTACCCTGGTTAGGAAGCTGATGACTGTAACGTGTCAGTGTAATCAAAAGTGAGCAGTCAATTCTTGATGAAGAAGATATTCTTAATATGATTTTATAGTCTCAACATTTTTGTTTCTGGATAATTTTATTATGTGAAAATGGGTCTGGCTTGTAATAAGGGTGTGGTCAGCTGAGCTGCGCATGGAGATTATCTGTGTGGTGCCTTAACACCAGCACACAGGTAATGATCTCTCCATCCTCAACACACAGATGTGCCTGAGGCTGTTTTAAGAGAGTGTTTCAGATAAGGTTGGAATAGAGCCATTTCCCATAATGTAACAGAGTCAAAAAATCCCCCCAAATAGTTTTTATCTCCACTTTTTATAGAAATTTGGCCTGGCTGTTTTAGCCAGGTTCCATTTATGAAGTTTTTTTTTATCTTAACAACAGTCCCTGGAGTAACTTCAGCTGTCTCAGCAGTATTGCCTCAGGGATTGTGAAGGAGCTTCCAAATTTTGTGGAGACTTAGGCGATGAGCTCCTCAGAAACATGGTCTCTGGCAATTTTCCAAAGAGCTATAAGCATAGCACGTTATCTGGCTGCACAATCAGTGATTTTCTGGGCTCAGATAACCTGTGTACAGAGGACTGGATCTCATGATCAGGGATGTGATGGCCCCTGAGCTGTCCCTGTGTGAGGCAGCAGTGGCTTGGATGGGGAGTTTAACACCTCATGGACGCAAAGGAGGTGGGAGCATTCTCCAACTGAAAGGTGTGTAAAGCTAAACCGGGGTGTTTGTGCAGGTTGGAATCACTGTGTTATTCTTCAGACCCATTGCCCAAGAACTGTGCTAGAAATAAACCAAATAAACTTTGAGTGTGCACACTGCTACAAAGTCCTATTTTGTCCATTGCTACTATACTGAAATATCTTCTCTTGAGCTTTGATGGGAGATATTTCCCATTTTGCTTTTCATCTTTGAGACAACTTGAGAACTGTAGTCAGATATGCCTTAGGCCAGGTTGGTAAGTTTACTTGGTTCTTTCAGAACTTGAAGAGATACTATTACTATATGCCAATGACATGCAACTCTACAAATATCTCACCATGTCTGTAAATTAATGAGTCCCCATTTACTTTTTCATGTAAAGGCAAAGAGTCAAGATAATAACGTATTTCAATCCGTTTTCAAGATTTGACTACCAAGTGCTGATACTTTAAAAATTAAGTAAATAAATGAAATAATTGATTCTGAGGACATAAACTTTCATTGAGGGGCACTACAGTGGCCAGATGTAGGCACTTCACTGATAGAGGAAGCATAAATTTTAGATAGGCTTTTATTACACATGAGGCAAACGGCTTTCCTTTCTCTGTTTAACACAAATATGCAAAGCCTGCCTTTGTACCACAATGCTACCACTCTCCTGGCAGCAATATTAAAGAGGTTCCCTTGTTTTGTTGGATATTAATACCAGGCTGCACTCTGAAATGTGATTTTTAAAATAGAAAGAAAGTTAATTGTTGCAGGGAAATTCTAATTGAGGCTGATTAAAGGAAGCAACAAAATATATTGACTACTAAACCACACTTCTTGTTTTAAGTGTGACCTGTAATGGACTCCCCCAAATCATCACGTGGTCCCTTTAAGCATTCCAGGTTTTTCATTTGAAATTCATTAAATGTTTGTGTGTCTTGATTTTTGGGGGGGGTTCTGAAAACTTTTATAGTCACAGCTGCACTAGTTATGGATAGGTTTATAGTGCTTTGCCCATCAACTGGCCCACATGTCTAGTCCAGTTTGTTTGATACCCTAACTTTCACAAGCGTTCAGCAGTTTTGGAGGTGTTCTTATAAAGCTGCCAGTAAATGTACCAGCTGGACTCATTTATGTACATGAGCAGCCTCATTCCGGCTGCCTTACAAAGAGCCAGTGGCAGTAAATCCATGGTCAGTCCATATATGTACTTTAAAGTATTTTTTTACACTTCTGAAAAGAAAATAATAAAATATTTCTAAGCTTTTTAGTAGGTTATATACGGTCTTCAGAAGAACTTGAATACTCCATGATGAAAAAACAACCTTCTGAGAGTCCCTTTTTCTTTGCAGTAAATTCTTTATGCTGGGCAATTAAAGCTGTTAGAAAAGTCTGCTCTCTTAGAAGCACACTGATGGACTGCATTTTTGTAGAAAATCATGTGAACAAATTGCTCATTATTTCCTTTTGTGACTGTTGCAGGTGCAACATGAATAAAGGACTTCTTGAAGGCTGCAAACACCTTCACATTGTCCAGAGAGGTTTGGTGGTAAACAGGGCTGATTTAAAAGGTTCAGAGGAGAGGCAGAATGAGAAGGTGCAGACAAGCCTCCATGAGTAATGCATGCAACAAGTAACCTCGAGAAGAATTAGCAGGGGTGAAAGGACTTACAAAGGAAGGCACAAAAAAACCCAAACCAAACCAAAAACAACAAAAAGACTTTTTTACCATTTCTAGGTTTACTCTGCATGAGATCCACAGCATAATAAGAGAGGATGTCAAGAAGGGTAACTGCTTCTCCCTGACCACACCGGCCCATCTGCCAGCATCATGATACTCCTTGGAAAGAGACTCTTTCCTCACCTTCCCTGGAAGAGACTCTTTCCTCACCTTCCCCATCCCTTTTCTGGATCTACTCACAGATCTGCTATGCTGTGTGTGAATGTCTCCATGCTGACATCAATTAGGGCATGGTTTTATTAACGTTTACCAATAGAGATTCCAGTCAATACCATCTGAGAGGCTTCCTGTTATGAGGGAATTTACCTCAGCACTTCTAGTAAGAGCAAGGTCCCTGTGATTTCTATTTCTTTAGGTTAATGGGAGCTTTCAGTTAACCGTGTGTATTATTGCTATAACTCACTAATGTTTTATACCAGAGCTAGTTTTCAAATTAATTCTCTGACAGTATGTCTGCTAAACACAATTTATAGCTTCATGGCAACAGTGGACTTTCCTGCTTTGTGTTTTACCACAGGAATGCTTACGGCATGTGTCAGTCTCCTCTACTACTCTGCTACCCTACAGACCAGCCTCTGTATTTTTTCTTAGGAGATAAGTAAGTGGGTTCAAGCTTCAGAAAGGAATATAACTGGCATCTTACCAGGATAAATATAGTGACTATCCCTTTCCAGCCATAGTTCTGTTGCAGTAAAAAGGTACTAATACACATTATTGGTATCTGTGCTCTGATGTAGTCCTAGGACACTTTTCCTCTCTGGCAGTGCACCTTGCCTTCTTCCTTCCTAGTCTAGAACTTGTTTGATGGTTACCACCAAGTAAAAATGGTTACAACCTCCATATGGTGCACTGCAAGATATAAGAAGCATTAAGAAATGAAACTCAGAATTTCCTAAAGCAACCTAATACTCTCTTTTGGTTTTTGACTTTGTTAAAATGTATTTGCTGCAAGCAGCTGTCCTGTGTTCTGGGAGCCCTTTCCAATGCTTCAAATTTCATAGCAATTAACAGTTGCAGGGAACAGTCAAAATACAGTGCTGTTGACCCATACAATCATAAGTCTTTCCTAACTGCACAGCTTGTAAGTCATGGAAATTCATGCTCTAGGAAGCTTGGAGCCAAGCTGACCTGAGGGCACGGAGGCAACCAGCTGTGCTACCAGCAAAGTGACCTGAGTTAGGGGGTATGGCCAAGCATACAGACCCTCAAGCGTCTGCACTGATATTCATGCTTCACGGTTAATCCAGTCATCAGTTGACTTCTGCTCGTCACTTGCACGTCCAGGGACAAAGTCTTTTTCCCCAGCTTTCCAAAAGAAGGATGAAATATTTGTCTCTGGCAAACTGAGCAACTCTCATTTTTTAAATAACACCGGTAAATCTGGATCCGTTCAAATTCTTATTATATGGTCCCTTCATTAAAAGTGTAGCAGAGGTGACAGAGGGTTGTTTTTCTGTGTGAATGTTTCGTTTCCTCTCAGCATGAGAAATTACTTGGCAAGTGGGTTCATTGGGTGGAGAATTCACAGCCTACACATAGCACTCAGATTCTGCACTAACAGTTCAAAAACACTTCCAACATTACTCCTCTCGTATGGTTATTTACTACAGAGAAAATCAATAGGTTCTCATTCTCTCTTACTTTCTGAAACCAAGCTAGTTGGTTTTAACATTAACCTCCTTTTATTTATCTTTCTGCAAAATTGAAAAGATTTGACCTGAGGTGTGGAGCTAGATGTTTCATATCTTCCTAGTAGTGCAATGCTGTTTGGTGGCTAGTTATATTATTGTAGAGAAATG
Organism: Megaceryle torquata; assembly: GCA_024611175.1. NCBI lineage: Eukaryota > Metazoa > Chordata > Aves > Coraciiformes > Cerylidae > Megaceryle > Megaceryle torquata. The sequence continues at coordinate 114,247 of JANIJG010000304.1, read as the reverse complement.
CAATTCAAACTTTATGTGTATGATATTAAGGGGACAGCGTCTAGACAGAGATTGGGTGCCTCTAGACTTGTGTCTACTACAGGGATTGATAGAAAGATGCAATCTCTTAGTAAAGGTTTCCTAGATGACCACATAAGCATTAATGGCTTTATTTATGGCAATAATATTATAAGCATAACATAATTGTGACTTCAGCCATTTAGAATAGCAAATGAGTCGGAGTCTGATGTATGACTCCTACAAGCAAATACAATAGATTGTCTTGGTGGCGTTCGGGTGGGTGGATGGGGGGGTATTCCTCTCTTTAAAAGAATACCTTTTAATCTGCTTATATTATTAACAAAAAGGTCATCAACTATGCCTAGTATTGATATTTTATTCCTGATTTAACTGCAGAATTTAAATGCTTATGTGGTGTGTAAATTAGCTGCTGAAGAGCAGCCAGGAGTGGCAGGTGAACATGGCAGGGGATGTCAGAAGTGACTGAATTTTGGAAATGGGATGTCTTTCTTAAAATAGATCAACAACATGAGTCATAAAGAGATAAAGGGAAACTCTAACTCCTACTGTTGGACATTGAGTTAGAAACCTCAGTAGAGTTGCAAGGCTGAATCCAGAAAAAAAGCAAGGTTGTAAGCATTGGAAAAAGTCAGTGGAATAGACTGTCAATGGTTTTGCATTTTTTTACCTTGCTGTGCTTTATGAGAATATATGAAAATACTTTGTGTAAGTAGAGTAAAACACATTGTATTGATTTAGGTGCATCTTGTTTGGCAGGACAAATTCTGAACAGACAAATAAACTCTGCCATATTTGTTTCAAAACAGTTTTGTTGTGTGTGGACAAGTGGACACTGAAAAAAAATGGAAACTTGAGGAACCTGAAAAATGCTTTTAAGCACATTTTAATGCTTTGGAAATAGAGCAATGACATAGCAGGGAGCTGCGGGTCCAGGGGCCAGGTCTCACAGAAGAAAAATAAAAAATATTTACGAAAGCCTAAAATTAATAAGATGACCCCCCTAAAAGTCTGATATGAACAAGATGCAAGAGGCAACTTGCTTTGAGGTCAGCATAACTTCAACTTATATGTCAGTGTAGTAAAATCTATGGCTGACATTTTCAGAAGGAGCCATTGGTTTGGAGTATCTTCAAAGCATTATCTCGGTACCCAAATTTCAGCGTTGCAGTAAGTGTCATCCTAAACCAGCAGCTGCATTTGAATCTCATTCATACCCGTCTTTCAAAAAATTCACTGCAGTGTAGGGGCTGTTAGGTCATAGTTCTCTTCGTCATTATTACTGACTTGTTAACATTTCTTTCATGCAGTTTCTGCTGTAGTGGATTTAAAGTTTATTAATATGACATAACCTGGAAAGTATTTTAGCTTTTTTTTTTTTTTCTTTTCTTGGCAAGAAAATGCTCCCATTCTGGGATGAAAAGATAACACAAATGAAACCAGACAAGGATCGTTACATTTGCTAATCTGAAGTGAGAGATTAATGTTGTATTCTGGACTAGTTCTGAAAAAATGCAGATTTGTACTCTGTTTTCAGAACAACACCTGCATCTGCTGAGGTGAGAAGAGAGGGAAAGGCTCAACACCAATTTTCCAGTCTCTTTTATGGAATAAAGGTAGTGTTGTCATGTTTTGCAGCTTAACGACTTAAGGATTTGCCTGTCACTACATCTTGTCCACTGTCACTTTGTTAAAATCAGAGTACAGGAAAGCAAGAGAGGGCTCATTAATTACTTCAGCTTCTTGGTAGTAAGACTTGCTTTTGACTTTAATTTTTTATTTAAAAATGTAAAACAAAGTTACTAACTTTTCCAAAACGCTAAGGACAAAGGGCACCTTCTCTCTCTGACCAGGGAAGAATCGGTGAAATATATTAAGCCAGGGCTCTCTCTGTTACATTCCTCATTACTGCTGGGGTTAACCTGTTACTGAGCCCAGTGGCTGGTGAACTGACAGTTCAAGGCCAGCCCATGAGTGTTTGCTCACATGCTAGTCTTCAGCTTTGCTGTCCAGAACATATGCAGGGCCTTTCTGATGCAAACGGTAACAGTTCAAAAGCAACCTTGGGACCCAGCATGCTCTCCACTGCTCTGTTGTTTGTGAAAGATGTGCTGCCTGGTGCTCAGCATTGCTTACAACCGTCCCAGAATGGAGTCTTGTATTATTTGTGCCTAAACTAAGCTGTGTGACCAGCAGATTGTCACAGAATTGCACAGCACTGGCTCTAGGTCTTGGGTGTCCCTAAACATGGGAACAAGAACTGCAAGAATGGACCAGAAAGAGAATGTGATGCTTGTGGCTTGCTCCAAGCAAATCACCTCTCACAGCACAAGCACTAAGGTGAATGTAATATGTTGCAAGCTAAAAAAAAAGAACGTTCCTTCAGAACAGTTCTTTTGCTTAGAAAGAGTGGTAGAGAGGTTAGAAAGAGCAACCTGTATTGCTACCAAAACTTTGTATCAGATCCAGTGGAGAATTCCTGAAACTGCAGTTTCTTAACTGGCTTTAAGCTGATCAAAGTGTATTTTGCCCCTGGAAAGGGTGCTACTGCCATTTTACCTGTCTCTGTGCACATACTTCCACAGCTTCCATGCAAAGCTGTCTTCAGGTTACCACGTTCTCTCTGAGGCTGCACTGAGATTTGACATCTCTAAATCCCATTCCTGTCTTTGAAGGTTCACAAACTAGATATTTTTAAAACATTACTAATTCTAATGCATTTTCCCATTTAATTACCTACTGCCTTCCATCTAACATTCAGAAGGCTAATATATTGAAGGTATAACTCATATGAGACATTACCTAGTAAGATTAAACAAAGCACGCTAGCTATAGTCTAATATTCAACTCAGTTCAAAGTAAATCTTTTCTTCACTGTGAATAAAATGCTCTCTGTCTGGGTTCCAGCTTTAGTGTGCAAACAGCTATACCCCAAAAATCATATAATCAGGTTGGAAGGGATGTCTGCTAAACTGGTCTAATCTTCTAAAAGCAGGGCTGTTTTCAAATTTGTATTGCTCAGGGCTCTGTCCATCTAGATTCTGAATGTTTCTAAGACTCCCCAGCCTCTCTGGGCACCTCTTCCAGTGCCTGGCCACTCTCATGGTGATGTTTATTTTTCCCTTCATCTAAGTGGAATATTTCTTGCTGCAACTTGTGCCTGTTGCCTCTTGACCTTGCAGAAGTGCTCTTCAGAGAAGAGTCTGTTTTCATCTTCTGTATAGTGCCCTTTGGGTAGCTGCAGGCAGCACTTAGAGACCTGAGGTTTCTCCAAACTAGACAGATTCAGGTCCTTACCCTTTCCTCACACAGTGTGTTCCACAGCCTCCTAACCACACGTGTAAGTGATCTGCAAACATGTGAAAAACATCAGTCATTTCATTACTAGCTCTTGAATGAGACTTGACACAGAAGTAGGTAAAGACCTTGGATTCAGGTTGAATGTTGCCAGACAGAGGGACATGTCATAATGCAAACAGGGAGAGCACTCCAGAATATTACCCAAGGTCTCTTGGCTTGTGCCAACGTAACACCTGGACTGTCTGTTGTTGTCACTCCTTCCTACAGCACCTCACAACTGCAGGACTGTATTTTTGCACATGTTCATAGAAGAAGACTTTGTTGATAAAGATTTGGTATAGTATCGCAGTCACCAACGTGAATTTGGGCAGGATGAGACAGAATAGACACAAAACTGCTGGCAGTCTAAAGTTTTGTGGTGAACAAGGTCTGATCTCCTGTCTTTAGCCTCATTTAACCTCACTGGAACATTAAATATCAGAGAACTGGAAAATCCTAAACATCCCCATAAGAGCTTTGACTTTAACCTGTTGGTGGGTCTGAATTTCTTCAATTTTAAACAAGACCAGGTTTGCCTTATATGAGGAGCTAATACGATAACTAAGCCCATTTTCAGCACAAGGTTGCAAATATCTTTTTCGTTGTTACTTCCAAGGCTTCCAGAAGAACCATTCTGTGCAAGAGTCATTCAGTGTCAGCATTTCAGGGGTTCACCATTAACAATCATGGCTGTGGATAAAAGACTGTTTGGCAAGTGATACCCTGTCACCCACTGTTGTGTCATATCCAATATCTTACATTAAGGAGGCTTTAGGGGAAATAATAATAATTTTGAGGGGAAAAAAATTAATAGAAGTGGAGGTTTGGCAAAAATAAGTGGTTTATGAGGAATGGCCCTTGCCAAGCATAACATTTTCTCAGGAGCCAATCTTGGCAAAATGAATGTTTTATCAGGAGCAGAAGTTTGGAAAAAGTAACATTTTATCAGAAGTAGAGACTTAACAGAAAATGTCTTTATCAGGAGTGAGAACCATGGCAATTTAAGGAGAAAGGCTTGCTGAAATTTGAGTTTTATCTGGAGTTTTATTTGAGGAAAATAGTGTTTCGTGAAGGACAGGAACTTTCCAAAAATAATGTTTTATTAGGGGGAGGAGACAGATGAAAATAACATTTTATCAAAAAGAAGGGGGGAGGGATAGATTTAGTGAAAGAAGTACGGTAACAGCTTCTACCTTCTAATATGGGAACTTTTGCTCCTGGAAAAACATTATTTGCACACTGAGCGCTTGCCCTACCTAAAATGCTGTTTTTTGACAAGCTGTGCTGTTGCTAAAATGTTATTTTTGGCAAGCCCATCTCTCAAAGAGATGTTTTTAGAAAGTTGTCTTCAGAGAGAAGATGTGCAAATTGACTATAATACCTGCAGCAGAGCCAGATATGTCTGTGAGTCAGATTTTCATTTGTTTATTAACTCTCCATGGCTTCCTTTATGCTTTTTGCTTTACGGTGATGATGTTGATGCACAACATTTTGGATTCTGAAACACCATTCTGCTTCCAATTGTAGGCTTCCTTCATCATTTTGTTTCTCTCAGCTGCTGACTGACTCAGACTGGTTGACTCTTCTCCAAGTGTGTGTTATGCATTCTTTCCCACCGGGGATCTCTCCCCACACCTGGAAGATTGCTTACATTTATTTCTTACTCCTCCAGACAGAGTTTGACACCACTGAGCCTGAGATGTCCCTGAATGCAGTGAAGGACCAGTAGCAAAAGCTACATCGAAAGGTCTTCATTGCATCTTTTTTTTGGTGATAAGAGGCCGATCACAATAGACTGAATCTCTTGCAAAGTAAAGTCTCACAAAAAGAGGCAGGAGAGAGGAAGTAAAAGATGAGCTGAGTTGAGTTGCTTAATGCACCTCCATATCTCATCACATCTCAAAGTCATGCTGTACAATACATTCACCTTCTGCCCAGAGGAGTTCTGAGCAAATACCCATGTCAGGAGGTTCCCATACATCTTATCAGTAGGTATGACCAGTATGAAGGAACTAGGACCATGCATGAACATAGGACTACAGACTCTTAACAATTTATTGCTTGAATATAAAAGTTGAGATGGCATGTCATAAACTGGAAAAGGAGAACATCAATCACTACGACCGGATGGATGGGATTCTCCGTGGACATTGCAGAAATTTGCAGGGCATCATCAGAATCACTCACTGTTTATTTACAATGTCACTGAGCACCAGTGGGAAACCATGAGAAAGGCTGACTCAGTAGCTATTTTTAAGAAAGGAGACAGGTGTGAGCTGGTTATCACAGGCCACTCTGTTGTTCTCCCTTCCAGGTACTGTAAGACACTTGCACGAGGAATTAAATGGCTGGCTACTTTGACAAGGAAGGCTCTGAAGCTGTTTGCATCTTGAGCATTTCTTTTAAGGCTGTAAGAGAAAATATCCTTTAAGAAACTGGTGAATGAAAACAGAGAAGCATATGTGGTGCAGTATATTAACTACTTCAGCTGATAACGGGATATGGGACATGCAGAGCACATGAAAAATCCCATAGATCCGACCAAGAGGACCTTAATTGTCTTACTGTCATGAGGAAGAATGTCCTCCACCATTTCAAAATTTTCTCAGTGGGCATTGGCTTTTTATCCAGGTCTCATTGAAGCATTTTCATACAGAAATATTTTAAGTTAATGTCACTACATTAGAATGATTGTGCTTCACTGTAGATGATATCACTGTTCTATGCATGATTGACTTATTACTTATGTTAATCTATATCATTGAGTTACTGATGATTTTTCACTGTATCCCCTAATAAAGTGCTTTGCTGTCTTATGGTATGACCCTGCATGTAAGAGAGAAGGGATTGACTTGATGGCAAAAGACTCGGGTAAGATTCAGTTTTTCCATAGGTAAATGGATCTAGGTAGTGAAGGCTTTTAGAAGAAACCCTTGATGTTTGAATCTATCTTCAGTGACTATCAATGGCAACTGGCAGAGAGAAGTTACACACAGAGAAGGGTAAGGTGGGTAATGTCTCCTCCTGGTACTAAGTAGCAGAACAAACTGGGGGGGTTGAATGGGTATGGACTGACTAAAGCAGGTTCATGAAAACTACACCTGGGTCTCTGACTACTGCATTTCTCTTCAGGTTAAATGAATCTCATATTCTGAATAAATTCTTACCTGAACCCATTGAATAAATTTTGTTTTCAACTTGGAACTCTAGGAAACTGCTTTCATGGAAATCTATTTGTATACAGTTTCCACCAGAAGCAGTAAATTCTTTCCAGTTCACTGGAGATTTTGCCCAGATGATGTTAACCCAGATTTACAGCTCTGACATATCTGTATGTTTGCCCCTGCCAGAAAGCTTGGCTTAGCTCTTCTGGACACCCCATTTGTCCCCTACGACTCTCACTGAAACACAGCATTCCCCCAAGGGCTCACCTGCAGATCTGGGCTGTTCTCTGCTAGCGTTATATGGGTATAAGTTCCCCCTGAAGTTAAGCACCCTGCCAGTTTCAGCCTCCAAACCAGAATATCCCTAGCGAGCGTTCTGCTCCCCCTCCATGGCTCTGCTTGCAGCAGCACTTACTCTGCGCTTACCTTAAACAGGCAAGAGAGCAACAGGTGCAGCAGCAAGAGGGCATCTGTCCCAGACTTTTTCTACTGGTTTTTTTTTTTTTTGGTTATTATAAAGTATTTATTAATAACAGTGGGCTGTTGTTGGGTTTTTTTCACTTGATTTCCAAAAGATTATTTGTAATATGCTGAGGGTGATCTAGCCCTGTGCACATATTGAGAAGGGTTGGAACTATTTGTTTCAGGTTACCCAAATACTTTGCTTGAGCAGAACCAAAGCAACATTTAGTTGCCAAGTGTTGCTGACCCAAACCAAGGAAAACAAAACAAAACAAACAAATCTATTTTATGCAATGCCAAATAGTTTGTCACAAACTTTTCACAGGGCTTCTTCCTTGAGTAGTATCTTTCTGTGCATCCCCAGCTGCAGTCCTATCATAGTCTTCCAGGAAACACGGTGACAGAAGGACCCACAAGACCTTGGACCTCCCCACCAGAAATTACTCTCAGCCTGATGGCGTGTGTTTATTATAGTAAGCTATGTCATTGACCTCAGGGGGAGAAGGGCTTGGCTCCTGGCTATTGAAGTTACCACTGATGTCTGTCTAAATAGCTGCTGCATTTACAGCTAGGCAGAAGATTTTAGCAGCCCTGGAACAATTGAAGGGAGAATTCATAGTAACATTTAAAGAAAAGTGGGGTTTTTTTGTTGTTGGTTTTTTTTTTGGGGGGGGGGGGGGGGGTTTTGTTTTGTTGGGTTTTTTTGAGAACAGTAAAGAAATTGAGCCTTTACTCATTTTTATCAGAATGCTATCTGAGTCATTTTCAGACTTTTCCAAGTTTCAAATAATGATACTTCCTCCCTCTCAAACCTTTTATTTGTCAAACTCTTAGTATTGCAACGGCCTGACATGTAAACATTTTATTGTTTTCTTTCTCTCCCTCAGTCAGGCCTTTTTGTCTTCCCTAAGAAAACTGCAATACAAGTTACATTCATGCTTTGTTTTCTCTACCTGTACGTCTGTCTCCAAAGGAAATGATAAAGACACATTTCAACAGCTGATAGAGATCTTAAATCTTGACCCGTAGCTTCATAAAACTTTCTCCTCTCTCTTTTGTAAATGCTATTTTTCTTCTTTCTTGAAGGCACTTTAACTGCCAGGAAACCCCTTCAAGAAGGGAACTACCATTTTCTGAGAAAGTTCCAGCAGATTTCAGGTTTAGGATGTACTGACCTGACTGTTGCACAGTATTTCTGTAATAGGTATAGCATGCTGTTTAGCAGAAGATACAGAACTGACCAATACATACCTATAAATATATTTTTTGCTGTGGAAAGTTCAGCCCATGGGCTGGACAGTGTTTTCCCTTGAGAACACTGCAGATGGTAGGGATAGGTGCTCCCACTCTGCAGTTTCACATCCTTATCCTGGGCAGCAGCGCTGTTGCAAACTGTGATGATTACAGAATCGATGGCATTTTTCTCTCTTGCTTTGAATTCACCTGGCTTCAGGGCTTTAAGTAAGACCATTAGTGTTATTGAACTTAGCATTTGGGGGTTTATATATGATAAAGTGGTTATTACACAGTGATCCCTGTATGTTTAGGTCAGCTGTGGCAATCAATCAATGGACACTTTGCCTTTGACAACACATGCTTCCATAAAAAAATTTTCTGGCAGCGCCCTGTTAGCTAATAATGACAGAGTAACCTCTGTCAAGTAGTATACTTGATAAATTTTGCATGTGCTGTTGACTGACAGAAGCTCTGGCTTCCTGTCTGACCAGCATACACAGGCTTCAAAGAGCACAGAAACCGCTTTCTTCTCCCCAAAAGGGGCGCCTGAAATCCATGTGGGTAGAGTCAGAGCTGCTTCTGAGGGGGGAATAAAACAATGCTGCACAAGGGAGAGATGCTTTCATGCCTTTACAAAGTTAAACTTGCTCTTTCCCCCTTCCTTGCCTTTCCCTGTCACTCACAATTACGGGAGACGTGCCAGCTTTGCGCATTCAACCATGCAAAACACCCACCTGGGTGAGCAGTCCAGGCTGAAGGGGTAAGTTTCCCTCTCGCTCTCCCTGGCCAGGGCTGCCTATCGCCGGGATCAGGGGGCTGTGCTGGTTGCCCTTTGTTTAGTCTGGGCGGAGGTGGTAATTGTCTGCAGCTGTGGCTCCTGCTTCTTCACTTGCCTTGGGTAGCTCTGAAGGTACAGCTGCAGCAGGTCTACAGAAGTATCCCAGGGTTTCCTAGAGTGCAGATGCTCACTAGTGTTTTGGTATGGTTTGGCAGTGGACACCAAGCCCGGGCATCTGGAGCCACCCCTGGCAAGCCCAGCTTGCTGCTGTGGGCAACACAGGTACCGTAGATGTGTATGGCTGTGGTGAAGGCACCTATGCCACACATCCTTTCAGTGACATCTGCGATATTGTCAGGTAAACAGACCTGCTGGGCTCTTACCTTAAAATGTGCTGACCATGTGCAGAGAAACACAACAGAATTTCTAGCCAACCACGTTCCTGGTGTTTCCTCATCATCATGGTCAGGCCAGGGAGCATGACAGGCTTTAATCCTTCTTCTGCTGGCTACTCCTTCAACAGCAGTTTGCATTTCACCATAGATACTGATGGATGTCTTTAGCAAGTTATGAAAAAATAAATTTCCATGTGACCAATCAGAGCTCACATGAAGGAGGGTTAAACCTGCTTGCTTGCTCACTAACCACGTGTGTCTGTTTGTTTTGGAAAGAAGGAGCTTTCATCATTTGTTTCCACAGGGGCACAATCTGATTACGTGGGATTAAGCCTGAAAACCACCCTAATCCTAAATGCAGCAATACGTAAAGACTGTCAAATGAGTGTGTGATCTCAGCTCCCACACTTGGCTGTACAGGGCAGACTCGTGAGGGAGGAGCTCACAGCAGCACCCCACTGTCAATTACTGTATGGACTAATCAGAGCATAATTTAAAGGGATTCCAAAACCCACTTGTCAGCAGGTGTTCTTTATGGTATACTAATCAAAACAATCCTGTTTATGGAAACTGTTATTTAAAACCAACATCTAGGCTGCAATAATAAAGTGACACGGTTTCTCAACTATTGAAACATCATTTGCTGAAAGCTGGCCAGAATGCGAAAATATAAACCTGGACCCCAACTGCATTGGTATTCATGTGTTCAAATTGTTGCATTTAGTAAAGACAGTATTTTTAACCTCTAAAATGCTCCTTTACCTTTAATATAGATATCTGATAATAGCAATAGGAGTTCCTCTGGGACTACCAAAGTCAAATATGTACTGAATTAGAGTCCAAAAGATATCTAAATGTCTGTCTGTATTTTTGATTTGTTGTGAGCATACTTTATGCTTTCAAGAAGAATGCAAAATAATGACACAGGCAGTAGAATAATATTCGTCATCCCATCTGTCATTCATTTGATAAAGGACCACTACAGAAGTTATGAGATACTAGATCTTCAAAATATATTCCTTCTTTCTTTCTCTCCAACTTAAACTTGGAAATCATATCAGTGAAGCTGCATGTGGAAATTTTAATTATGAACTGAAAAGAATATCTCCACAATGAATAACCATAATGAAAAGTGCTAAACTTTGGAAATGTAAACAATATAGCAATTCAAACCAGCCTTAAAACTTCTCAGACACAGATGATTTAAAAATTAATATTTCTTCTGGTGGGATATAGAAATTTTGATGAGATCATATTATACGGTGAAGTATGTGATTGCACAGAATTAGTGCTTCATTTATTCACAATGGGAAACATTTTCATTCAGGAAATTTAAAAATGATAATTTCAAAAATATGTGTTTGAGGAATACATTCATAGTCAGGTCAGAAGTATTTTCTGGTAGAGACAGATCTGAAAAGGCCCATTTTAATCATTTTCCCTACTTCATAAAACACTGAGTGTGCACATATGATGATTAATTAGGCACATTCCATCAAACTATTCATTTTATGGAGCTTGAAACCAGGAGGATGGATTGTTGTAAGTGAACTTAAACTTTTCCTTAAAATATAGTGCTGGGGATAAAATTCCATTTTTTCTAAAAAGAGTGTAAGCAGCCTGAATATTTCACCCCTTGTAATTAAAACTTTGCTGATGAGTACATGCCTCCTGCTGCACTTTACAAAAGAAATTCTGTTCACTACTAAGGTATCCTCTGCTCTAAACATTCTTATGCAACATTTTCAGAGGGTTATAAATTGTTCTCCCCTATCTTCAGTTTGCAAATGTGGTTGGAATACAGTCTTAGAGCAAGACGAAGGATTAAACAAACAAAAAATAATGAAAAGTCAAAATATGCACACTGTGCAAAAGCATGGTCAAATACATTTTGCCCTGTATAAACATCACCCCGTCTACGTGGGTTTTAACGTATTTCCATGAGTTTAAATAGGAAAACATCTTAAAGCACAGCCCATGGGAAACCCAAGCTTGATTAGTTTTACCTTTTACTACAGCCTGCAGAGTGTAAAACACAGCACATCAGAATTGAATTTGTCATCTCCAGACCTCACAGGAATTTTAGGACCTAAATAGTTAGGAAGCATCCTGGTACTTCTCTTTGCTTTAATCATAGTAGAAGTTTCAATTTAAACATTCAGGAAATCTCCCTTATTTAAAGCAATCAACTCATTGCTGACAGGGTCTGGCTTTACTGTGTTTAATTTTTTGGCATCATGCAAAACTTGATTGGTTACAGCCAGCGCGTGAACAGGTCCTCTCCCTCCCCCTCCTCTCCACAAAACTTAAAATATCCCCACATCTTTACTGTATGATTCTCAGCCCTGCACATCCTAGTACGTGTGCAAACCAATGAGATATTTGTGCAAAACCTCAAATGGAAAATGGACGTAATAACTAATATAGCCAAGGAAAGCCTTATTGCCAAGTAGGTCTCCTACATCTTTTGGCTGCAAAAAATTAAAATCCCTATTTTTGGCCCAGTTATTTAACTTTTTTGACTCTTGTTTTGAGTGTGCCCCTTCTCATCTGGTTAGTTGTAGATTCGCAACACATTTCTAAGACTGAAGCCTACTCTGGATGAAAGAAGAATGTACTCACCTCTGCATCTTTGCACTGTGGTGGTGGTATTCACATCAGTTAGGTTGCAGTCTCAGAGAAGAAACCTCTAGTAAGCCCTGAGGTTGGCTATCGGATCTAACTTTTTGGGATAAGCACTGACGACTGATGCTCGTAACATCATCATACACACTACAAAGTAAGGTGTAACTCCCAGTGAAAGACTCTTGTTGGTAGGTTTGGCCATAAGTAGATTATAGTATGCTGCTTCCATATGTGCTGCAGCTGACAAAGTATCTATAGTCAGATCTCACATGGAAACTGTATTATTTTAGGAATCCAGAGAGATGATGACTTGGACCAGTCTCCTCCAACCCGGAATTGCACTTACAAGACTCTAGTCTGTGAAATTGAGTCCATTACAGCTCAGGTGAGCACAGCCTGGAAGAGCCCACACTCAGGGCCAGGTAAGGATGCCTTAAATTAGACAGGTTTGAAAAACAAGTTTGAGCTATCTTCCTGGCATGATTTCCCACAGGACACTGCCTTGAACTGGGGACCTGTGCTTTTCAGATCACAGCTAAGAAGTTAGTGCAAACCAATCAGAGCAGCCATTAGGCTTGTCCTGAGGAGCTGACATTTCCTGATATGAAACTGTGCTGCATTTGCTCACCTTGCAGTCATTCTGTAACTCTTGCTTAGAGCTGCAGTGGGCTATTTCTTGAGGCCAAAGTCCACATTACTTACAGGCTAACATTTCAGGTCAGCGTGTCTTCACTTGCAGAATTCAATTGCTGAAAAAGAGCACCTCTCATCCTTTTTTCAGTGTGTTTCTTTCCTACGGTCACATTCACAGATTCTCATCTTTTGCATTGTTTCTGTGCAAGCTTTTCAGCTTCTGTTTATAGTACCCCAAATGTAAGTTAGCATAATTATCTGTTCCCTGTATTGCCCCTGTCTTTCCATTTGGTTAATGCTTATTAAACAGAACATTACAAATAACAGCAGATCATCCTATCTTCTGCTCTTACTGGACTGAGTGTGGCTCCACACAAGTAGAATGAGACAGTGGTGTAAATCTTAGGCTGTGCTTCCTTTCCTGATACTTTGGACCACACTGTGAATTTACACTTGTTAACCATGACTTATTCAAGTACTTCTATTGTCTTGTGTGCCTCTTCTTCCTGTACCAGCTAGCTGAATTCAACAACGGTTCACTTAACTTGAATTAAACATCGGTTTGCTTAACTACTTTTTCCAGCTGTCAGTGAAAAACAAACCACAGTTTCTTCTTCAAAGTTCATGCTTCTGGCTGGCATGAACACCCCAAAAATCATGGGAAACAGCAGTTGTCAGCATGTACCTTGTCAGAGTAAGCAGCAAGACCAGTATGTCTTTCTCTGCAGCCATGCCCTTGCATAAAGGGCAGAGACAGCATCTGCTTTCTTTATGAAGGGTCATCCATTATAGCAGTAATTAAAAAATCAAAATCTACCAGCAAACACTATATTCCAGCAAAGAGAAAAGAAAAAAAAAAATCATTCATTCAATTTCTAAGACAGGTCTGTATCATGATCTTCACATGGTCTAAATCATCAGAGTAAATAACACAGTTAATGATATTGGGCTGATTTCTGTGAATGAAGTTGAAATCTGACCAATTGCATCTTGACCGTGATGCACCCAGATGAGACATCTAACATATTATGCCTGTTATTTTCCTTCAGATACTTAGCACATGTCACTAAAGCTGAAAAAATGGACAACCTGAGTGAGTATGTCTGCATTACTGGCTGGATGCATTTTTAATTCTAATGGTCTTGAACAGGGAAGGAGAAGTGGGGAGCAATGGCTGTATTTCTTGAGCAAACATGGCTGGAGCTACTCAGTGCTTCTAGCTCAAGCTTGTGTAGCTTCCTAAAGATCATTTTATTTTCCTAATAATGTTTAATCCAAAGCTGAATCAAGTCAATAGAAATATTTTTTAATTAACTTGGGAGTGTACTGATAATATTCTTATGATATATGTCTTGGTAAGCACACTGAAGGAGCCCATACATGTTAGACAGCTATTCAAGGAGAAAGCCTGTGCAATGACAGGTTCATGTTTGTCTCTTAAAATAAACTATGTACTAAACATTTTGGCAGAACATATATGAAAATTTTAACCAGAGACAGATTCATGTCTATCAAAATGGAATTGGTATTATGTATCCTAAGTCCTCTCACACTTTTGGTGTGGAGATGAACCTCCTGCTTTATGACTTTATTGACCAGTGTTGCATAAAAAGTCCAAAAATAAGCACAAGATTAATTTAGGTTCCTCTTTCCAAGAGGCTCACCCTCACTTTCTGCATTTAGCCACTTGGTAGCTTGCTATTCTTTATTTTTGGATCAGCAGTCTTTGGCTCTCTATCCCATGTAGGTAAGTCATGTCAAATTGAAGGGTGTGAATCTGATAGAATAAACCAAATCTAAGGAGAGGTTATAGGCAAAATATGCATAGTACTAGAAATTAAGCCCCTAGGGAATGCAGATTTACAGTGTGGTATTTCTCTGAAGAAATATATCCATATTAAATAACTTGAGCTTTAGAAAAAGAAAGCTGGAGTCTTAATAAAAGCAAAAAAACCATCTCACATTGTAAAGATGGAAATCTTTCAACATGAAGGCTTATGGGGTCAAATTCCAATGCTCTAAATAATTATTATATAAATCTGGATTAAATTCTCTGAAATCAATGGATTTAGTTTATTGGACCAACTAGGGGAAAAAATTGGCCCACTGGATAACTGATGTTAGTGCACATCTATCCAGGCAATTTCAAAATAAAAGAAAGATTTGAGATATTAGAAGTAATCTCTTACAATGATTAATATGCAAGAAGATTTATAGGTTCAAACTTCCAGCTTAGATATTACATTTTGATTCCAGAACAATATCAAGAAATTTATTGTGAATACCTCAGCTTTAAGAGAATATTGCCCATAAAGCTGTATAGAGAATAGTAACGGGTATTTTTAAATTATTTTCTTTGCTGTACAGGAAAAGATGCTTCACACATTAAATAGGCAACATCAAGACACCATGCAGAACAACTGCAATCTACAAAAATCCAGAAGAAAATGACAAAGAACAGAGAAATCTGTAAAAGGTTTAACACAAGAAAGATATATATTTAAAAGTTCATAACATAACTGAATGATGTTATGCCATTGAAGCCCTACTGTAATACTTTTAGATATTTTTTAGCCTTTTTTATGTTTGTTTAAAAGAAAACATATATATGAATAAACTGATCTTTGTGATATGTGTTGTAAATATAATTAAAATAAAAATAGAAGTACCCATTTTCACAAAATAGACTAAAATACTTTAAACAATCATCTTTGTAGTTTTCATTTAAGTCTTAAGCCTCAGTAGTTTTTCTTTCTGTACATGACTGAGCATTCATTTGCTTGCTGAGAGCAGAGAGAAATTAGAAATTCTTCTTGAATAATGAACTTGACTACCTGTGAAATTTATTTCTCAAAGTATTGAATTGCTGATAGAATTAAATTAAAAAGCCAAAAATACTTTCTTTTTTTCAGCTGTATATTTTTATATTATGAGTCTGTTGTGGGATAGTTACAGCCAATTTTCATAGGCCTTGTTCAAGTGAGTTGACCTTATGGAACTTCCCACTGACTTCAGGTTGTAGCACTCAACACCTCCAAAATTCTGGCTCTGAGGATCTTGCCTGAGCTAAATCATCCTCACCAGTCAGGCATGCAAACTTCCTGCATAAAAATGGAGACTTTAAAATGGATTAAATTAATAAGAAGAATCATCATCAGGGACAGAGTTTCTCAATTCCTTTCGGTGCCAGCAGCATGGAAAGAGGTTTACCCTCCATGTTGAACTCAGAAAACAAAGAAATTAAAAGATGGAGGCACCCGAAAAATATGGGTCATATTCCTCTGAGCACCAACCTTTGCCCGAGAGGTCAATACATTAATAATTCACTTTGTAGTAAGACAATCTTTATTAAGGTCAAAATAACACTGGGAAAAATATATAAATCATTCTTAAACTGAAGAATAATGTCAAGTGGGGGAATAAATATAAACTGACACATAAATTACAATGACAATATATGTAAAAAATTAGCAATAGAGTGTGATTTATGAGAGTACAGCCTGTGATCCCATGATTCAACATACTAGTAGGTCCAACAAGCATATATAATTATAATAAAGCCAGATTTTCCAGAGTGACCTATTTGGAAAACATATTGTTATTATTAGGTTGCTAGTGTATTCACTGGATGTAAATCAGGCTCTTCACTGTAGGTGCTGACAATGGCAGTTCTGGACATAACAAAACTTTATGATACCAGAGCATCAGCAGTCCCACCTGCAGTATTCATTTGTTACTTGTATGTTTAAGGTTTTTGACCAAGACAACCTGTAAAGATGGTAACATTCTGCAGTCTTAGCGTGTCCTTCCTCTTGTTATACAGCTTTTTCCTTTATCCCTCACTCAGTATTAATTACCCACTGCTTTGCAATCATTAACTTGGTTTCTTCTATATGGGACAAAATCACAGTTAGGTTCAAAAGACATTTTAGGGTTTTTTTAATACTGGCTGGAGAGATTACAGAGTCATTAGGTGACTTCAAGCCAATCAAACATGCAGCCCTGCTGGTTTTTTTGACAGTGAGACTTCATGTTATGTTTGAGAACGGCTTTGGGGAAGACCTGTGCCAACAGTCATAGAAGGCAATGATGCAATATATTGCTAGAAGGCTTCCTTTCACCAGGGCATGAACACTCTGCAACAACTGAAGTTTAGCCCATTCTGACAACCCAGCTCGCTGAGATAAGCATCCTTGGCTAAGCTTAGGCAGGGGAAGGGTGCAGATGTGAGACCTGGGTGCACATCTCTGTGGCTCATTTTTACAGGTGGGGTTTGCAGGGGGGATGATCAACTCAAACACATATTAGTTGGAGGGATGAGGTTGATATGCAATTTAACTATCATTGGCCTCAATCTCATCTGTGCTAAACGTTTTTCAAGTTCCTCTGAATTCTTGCCAGTGCCAGCACATGAAGCAACTTCATGTACATGGACCATGTCATGTCACCAGTGCCACACCAGTGTCACGCAGAGGGCAAAGGAGATGAGTCTGCAGCAACATCCAGTGTGTCTTAAGTATCCTTCTTCTAACTTGAGAAGCTGGCAGTAGACGCTCTTCCATCTTGGTTTTCCAGACCCCTTTGGGTAGGTCAGAGATAATTTGGCAGGGCTGGAGGAAAGACATGCACACTGTGAAGCTGGCATTCCCTCTCTTACTTATACACCCCAAAATGCATCCACATGCTTCTGGTGTCTCTTTGGTCCCTTGAACAGGAGGGAGCTGGACTTGTGCTGGTGATTCACGATAAGTTCAACAATTCAAATGAGGAAAGAAAAGAATTAGAAAGGTCAAGAAGCTTTACAACTTTATTCTCCTGAGTCCCTGTAGTTGTATTATTGTCTTCATGTGCTGTGGTGAATGGACTTAAAAACTTATGTTGTGACCAAGTACATGACTTAGGTCACGTGCTTCCAAAGGAGGACAATTTAACTAAATTACAAGACAAAGACACAAAGGGGACACTATCCTGCTCTAATTCAGAACAGTTATTAATTTCATTAGTAAATTTGAGAATGGTTTACAGTTCTGACTTTCATTTTGAAGTTCTGGACAATGTAAAAAGTCAAAAATAAAAGCCATTTTCTCATCCAAATGCAACCTCATCTCAGTATCCAGTTGCACATCAAAAGATCCCATAATTTCCTCTTCAAAAAATTAAGGTCTTAGGTGCAGAAAACATCCAACCCTGTGTCCCCATAATCCTCTTGCTGCCTGCTCTATGGCTGGTTTCACTGCCCTCCCGGTACTGGGACCAGCTAAGCAGAGCAGGGGAAAATGCAGCTGCTTGACTTTGGGGAGGGTTGATAAGTGACTGGTAGACTTCATCTGCATTGATTTGGGTCCTTTTAATTTTGGTAGAGGCTTTAGAGGATCTCTTTCTTATCGCTATTATTTTGTGAGAAAGGAGTTGCATTTTTGTTTTTCCTGCGAAGTTTCACTAGTGAAGTGCATGAAAACAGAGTGAATGAAGCTGTAGATAGAGCAAACTAATAAAGAAAACTCTTACCTAGAATCAAAAAAAAACCAACTTAATTTGCTTCCCCAGATCCTCTTTTTTTCTTGTTTTATCAAGTAAGTTATTTCTTTCTTCCTTGTTTCTACTTTAGAGTGCTTTTAATATTTTTTTTTTTTTTTAAAGGACAGCTGTTTGTCATGCTCTGAAAGTTAAAGTTGGACTTAAGCATCTTACCTTGCAGAATGAAATGTAAAGTGAGGATTTTTTTCAGCACATAGACAAGTATTTTATATACTGTGATTTTGGTAGGAGGTTATTTTTTTTAAACAGTTCATAAAGTGACTTTTGTGACCGGAAATTATTTCTAGATGTCAAATGCTAGCTACTTTCTCCCTCCTGTTCTCATTTATACTTTCTTTATAAGTTTACTGAAATAAATATTGCTGAAAAAGCATCTTTTGGGCTTCACTGATAAGAATATAAGAACAAATTAACTGAAGATTAGTGAAGTTTTACTGTGTTACCTGTGCCTGAGTCAGTGTTTCTAGTCTTGGGGTTATTTTTTATTTTCATTGTGCGTATTGTGATTTTCTTTCCCTCATCTTTTAAAACTTTCTTCCAGAAATACAAGCTGAAAGCAAAGGTACAAGTCTTTGAATTCCCTGTGAAAGAAAGTCATCTTGTTTCTATCTTTCTTTTCCTTCTTAATGATGATGATCTCACTCCTTTTCTGTAGTTGAAAACCACATTTGTGGCTACCAATCTGTTGCAGGCTTTTGGCCAAGCGTCACTCATGTCTTCAGCCTTCTACACCACTAATGATCCCTAAGATCCCTTTGGGGTTACAATATTTACACCTTCACAACCAGACAGTGAAGAAAAAATAAAGTAGGCAGAGACTGCTGAATTATTTTGGCATTTAAACTACTTTCCTGCACTGAGAGTGCAGGTATATCAGTTCCACTTAGAAGAAAGTCAGTAATGAAGTAATCAGCATCTTGTGTCTGTGCAACGTACTGAGCTGTCAGAAGTAGTCTGGTGGCTCTTTCTCTTCTCTGTTTTTCTTTGTCACTGCTCTTTTGTGTCTTCCAACCTCCCTTCCACTCTGACGGTCAGAGCAACTCAAGGTAAAGGTTTTCCACAGACTCTAGCTGTGCTACTGGGGTGTTTAACATCTTCCATCATCCCAGGCATTGAAATGAATGAATAAAAACATGATCATACAGAAGAGAGAAATAAAGAAAAAAGTTGTGGAAGGATAACCATTCTTAAAGTTAGAAACAGTTGCATGCTGTCTATAATTCTCATTTAGTCAATACCTGGTCTAGAGCAGGCATAGCTCCCTGTGATATTTTGTAATACACAAAGGCACAGCTGAAACTATCTCTTTCAACACAATCTTGAATTTCTCTTTTTTATTTAGAGCAAAGTAAGGCAGCACATTTGCGCATGACTTCACATAATCCTCTGTGCAAGCATTCTAGGGACCTAATTAACATTAACACAGGAAACTTTGAGAACCAGCCAACAGAAAGCAGAGCAACAAGTTTTTTTTAAAAAAAAAAAAAAAAAAAAAAAAAAAAAAGGATGAGAAAAAAGAGTTTAAAAAGGAGTTTTTTTTTTCTGCAAGAGCAATTTAAAGCCGGTAAACCCATTTCTGTTCGTGATTTTTT